>PVKH010002438.1:0-27162 GCA_004027955.1 Chaetophractus vellerosus
GCCCGTGGGGGCTCAGCCCTGCCCGTGGTGGCTTTTTGCCTTGCCCACGGCGGCTCCGGCCCGCCCACGGCGGCTTGCCTTTCTCAAGGCCGTCTGCCCGCTCGGAGAGGTCCCCGGGAACCGAACCCGGGCCCGGGGCCTCCCATGTGGTACACCGGCGAGCTCTTTATCCACTGAGCTATCTAGCCGGGCCTATATAATATTTTTATAATTTAATAGGAGTTTTGATTTCAGATTGAAATCTGAAATCCTAGATATTCTACCTTTACTTCAGTAGCTGCTATTAGGTGATTAATGAAATCTAATAATATATATTATCATGATATTACTTTAGGCACAGATAAAATACATCATTTAATAACTCATACATGGCTTTAGCAATTAAACTATTCAATTATTTAAGGCAATGCACATTTCAGCAGCATAGATTGATTAGTCAATAACAATGTTTTTCTTGTAAACACAAAATATGTAGTATAGGAAAAAAAAACTCAAACAGTTCCAATTTTGAATATCTGGTTACTAATTTACCTTAGTGTCTTAAACATCAGTTTTTTATGTTTTTTCTACTTTCTCAGCTGCCTTGGGTTATTTTCATTGCTTCTTGATAGGCCCATCTGGCTTAGCTTATGCTAAACTACTAGTTGGAAAGCAGAGAATAAACACCTTGGAGCACCTTTTACCTCTGCATCTCAGAACTAAATGCCCTGCCGTGAATCCTCTGGTTTCCCAGAATAAGTCATCTGTTCAGGTGTCTGGATTCAGGTTTCTGCATCTGTGTACAGCACTTCCAGGTCATTCCATGCCAGGCATCGGCTCTCTCAGCTCTCCCTCTCCTGCCAGAGCACTGAGTCTCAAACTTATTGTACAAAAGAATAATCTGGGAGAGCTTGCTAAAAATGCATTTGTCTTGGCTCTGCTCCAGACCTAATGAATCAGAATCTTGAGGAGGAAGGGTCGAACAGATGGACCTCAGACCACTCATTGAGAAAGCATATGAGCCTTAGAAATAGCCCTAAAGTGTCCCATTGGTTTGTAATTTCCTTACTTAAGTCCTTTCCTCCCCTGGTAGGTAATACAGAGCGAAATGTCCCTTATTCCTTTTGCTTAGTTGAAATAAAAGATGACTTTAAGTAGTTAAACAAGTTGTTTTGCATATTATCTCTATACTGTGGTTAATTAGAGAACATCCCTTTCTTGTTAAATTGGAGTCTCAGGACAGAGGAACTGTCTTGACAAAGTAGTTTGCAATTTGGAGGTGGAGATGGAGGTGGGCGTTGGGGAGGAGTGGGTGGCAATTATCAAACCAAGTATAGTGGTAATTATAGCTTGCTTGGGAATAGATCCTTCAAATGAATATAACCTTGTAGTCAGCTCAAGGGTTTCATACATATTCTAGGAGTTAAAGAGCTGATTTTCTTTTTTAATGTTAATGAATTGTAAATTAATTTGTTATATGTTTAAATGACAGTTCTGCAAGAAGGAATGATTCCTTAATATTTCTATGGCTAATGCTCCACTAAATAAAAATAAAGCCGGCTCATGTTCTGGAGCCATTCTGAGTGGTAAATAACTAGATATAATCAATCAGCTTATATTTTTAGCAAAATCAGTCATATTTCCCAGCAGTAGTGGGAAAAAGGTAAAATCCTTTAATGAGAAGCAGGTGTGATTTCTACTGACAAATCTGGAAACAAATGAAAAGTCTGAATGCTGAAAGGTTGGAAGTGATTTTTTTTTTTCTTTCTCAACTCATAGTATGCAAGTTTAAAACGAATGCTTGAAGCACTAAGATGATGTAAAATAATACTCACGATGACCATTCTGTAAATGGTTTCTTCTCTTCTCTTCAGACTTCATTTTGGCCTTTATGTACCACTGGCACCTTTTGAAAGGGAAAACAGAATCTCATTTTAAGAAATCTCTGTTAGATAAGAATCAAAGCCAACTAAAAGAGGAGTAGCATCAAGATACATATCATTCTTGGACAAAGTTCCTGTCTCAAAGACCACTTTTAAGAACACCGCTAAAACATGTAAAAATATTCCATAGAAGGTTTTTGGTATTCATCAAAAATTAGTCCCAGATAAGAGTAAAATTCTTCAATTCAAATGGTAGAGACCTTAGAAAATATTTTATAATTAGCAAATAGACATCATTTACTTCCTTATATTACTTCTGAATTCAAAATAAAAAGCAAGTCTTTTGTGTCAGAATCTCAAAAACTTAGGCAACTTTCTTCCATTTTTGGGCTAAATGATATGTTTTTTTTTTTTAACATCTGCAATTTGGTAGAGGCATGTTCTGTTTTCCTCTCAAGGGATAATTATGCTCCAAGGTACAGAGGTAGGTACTTATCTATCACAATTTCTCTGCATGATAAATTCATCAATATCCTTTTGATTTATTTGACAGTTTATCAAATTTCTGATTCCAAATGGTTAAACAGAATACATTCTGTGGTACACAATCCAATCTTTCAGTGTGGATTTTGCCTCGAATCCTATGGCAGGTTGAATATTTATTCAGAAATGCTTTACAGTCTTCAAAGAATAATTTCCAATGAATGTTTCCTTACCAAAGTGTTTAAGAGGATACTTCAAAATGAATTTATTTTTCCCTTAGGTAATTTAAATTGTTCTCTCCCCTATGCGGAATGCTAAGTAGTTTCTGTCGTCATATAAGTTGGCAAACATAGAAATTGAAAACTGAAAATAATTTAGTATGAAATTTCTTCATCATTAAATTCTCTTTCTAAGTGGTATTTAAATTATGCTTCAGGAATCCCAAATAAAGAGAACATCTGAGCTCATATTTCAAGTTTACTAGGCTAAATTTATTTAGCCTACAAAGACTGCAAAATTTTCTTTTAAATGTACCACAGCTGATTTGTCATATTTATATGTTAAGGCAACATTTTCTGATATCTGAATGAAATGCTTTTCCACACATGTATGTGCTACTTAAACATAATTTACAGCAATGCTTTGTGAAAATAAGACTTTAACTCTTGTTCTGTAAGATTACATATAAATATCACTTTAAAATTCCATCCAATTTTTGCTTTATATTGAATTAGTATTAAAACATTATTTTGAAAGTGGGTATAGCTCGTGGTTGAGTGCCTGCTTCCCATATATGAAACCCCAGATTAAATACCTAGTACCTCCTTAAAATATATATATGTATATTATTTTAAATCAACTTCCATTTATGATTTTAAATGGGAATAAATATGAACTGCTGTTTAAATAAAATCCCACTCAAGACTTCATCCAAACTTTTTCAAAGGAACTTTCAAAATGGAAATAAGAATCTTTCTGAGTCAAAATTAACCATCATATCTTAATTATCCCAGTCTGGTAAAAATGATATAATTGTGTCTTTGGAGTTAGCTCTTCTTATGAGATCCTATTGTGCTTTAATAACTGATTACTCCTTCTGTGTTCTAAAGTTTATTGTCTTTAAAATGTATGCAACTGCATGAGAAATATTGTATTATCAAGTTATCAGTGCCCAGAAATTCACAATACCACAATATATGGACTGCATTTATGTTACAGAAGGCAATGAAAATATAGTAGTTTTTATTCTTTTTCTTAATATTATTTTTCCTAATATGGATTACTAAACATGTAGCAGCCCATAAAGTGTTGGCAATTAAAAGAAAATAATACTTTATTTTTTAGAGCAGTTTTAAGTTTTCAGAAGAACTGCCCAGTGTGGGGACCCAGGGCCACCTCCTCAAGTCCTCAGCATGTAGCCTCCTGTGTGACCTAGGCATAAATTAAAGGTAACAGCCCTCCCCAGAGGGGAGAGAATGTATAGATGTTATCTTAAACTATAATCTTCCCAAAGCAGTAAACGTCCTTAGTAAATGTCCTTCTTATGAGTATAGTGAAAACAGCACCACATCCCATGCTTACACTTCATGTGACCCTAGTGGGAACTCTATTCTCATGCCCTACGGAATGGGAATGTCCTTTGTCTGAAACCCTTTATATATCACGTCTCGTTTTCTCATCTCTTTACGGAGCGCTATCTTCATTCTCTGAACTGTTGCCATCAGAGTCTCTCTCCTGTCCTTAAGTCCCAATAAAGCTTTTGCCTGACTCGACATCAGGTGTGTTCTTTGGTCTCCCAGCCTCACCAACTCTTGCTCTTCAGGAGCTGGGTTGTAACAGAGAAAGAACTGAGTTCCCATATCTCCTACTTCCCAGCATAGTTTCCCCACTCTCAAAATCTCAACATCTTGCATTGATGTGGTTCATTTCTTACAATTGATACCCAATACTGATACATTATTAGTAACTCATTCCATATTTTACTTCAGGGTTCACTCTTTTTGAATAAGGTCTATGGGTTTTGACAAATATATAATGTCATGTGTTCTCCATTACAGTATCATTCAGAATAGTCTCAATGCCCTAATAATGCCCTGGGCTCCACCCTTAAACCCTTCCCAGCAACCCCAAAAATGCTGGGCAATGACTCATCTTTTTTACTATCTCTATACTTTTGCCTTTTCCACAATGTCATATTGTTGGAATCCTACAGGCTTTTCAGACTGGCATTTGTTTGTTTGTTTGTTTAATTAACACTTAAATTACTTTATTTGAAGGAATGATACAAATGAAAGAACTTGGTGGATGTTGATACAATTTATAGAAAACGTAAAGGTAAACCCACCATTGCCATGGTGACAACAGAATTCACCCTGTGACTCTGGAGAAGCTGGCATATGGCTTTTTTAAAATTTTTATTTTTTATTTTTTTTAAAGATTTAGTTTTTATTTATTACATATCCCCCCCTTTCTGCTTGTTCTTGCTGTGTTCATTTTTGTGTTTTTCTGTGTCTGCTTGTCTCCCCGCGCTGCGGCGACCTGCCAAGTCAGCTCACCGCACGGCAGCCTGCCTGCTCACGGTGGCTTGCCCTGCTCGGGGCGGCTTGCCCTGCTCGCGGGGGCTTGCCCTGCCCATGGCGGCTTGCTTTCTCAAGGCGGTCTGCCTGCTTGAGGAGGCCCCGGGTTCGGTTCCCGGGGCCTCCTATGTGGTAAATTGGCACCCTACAAATTGTGCTACAGCTGGCCCCCTGGCTTTTTATTTATATTTTAACCTAACCTTATTTCCACTGTGACTTCATATGCAGCAAAATGTTTTTACTCTTTACTTTCCTTCCTTTTTCTAGACTTTCATTTTTTTACATCTCACTGGATTTTTTATTCCTAGCCATCACTGTCTCCTTATTCCTATTTTTGCAAAGTACTAGATAGGCTCGGAAGAATTTTAACCTAGTTTAATAAACAAGAATAGCTCTCTGCCAGGACTTGTAGGGTTTTTTTGTTGTTGTTTGTAATCAGTTGACCCCTGCCATTAATTAAAAATCTTTTGTTTGCTATTTGTAGGCTATGGGATTGAATATTTTGTTTTCCAAACTAATGGTTAGCTCATTAAGAGACTCCAAAATTTGTGCTCTATCTACTTTGAAAGATGTTGTATCAAAGCTGTGTCGATGGCAAAGAGCTGTCAGAAGTTAGGCTTAGGAGAAAAGTCAGAGGAATAGGAGCAGTGCTGGACAGCAGTGTCTGAAACTGGTGTGCTCACATTAGTACATTTATTAGAATGAATTTATAATTATATCCTGCATTCTTTCATATCAGCTTTTTTCTCATTACTATGGTTAGAATTATTCTATCAGCTAATCACCCTCCTAATACAAGAGACTCAGATATACTCTCTATTAATTTCAGAAAAATCGTCTGTTTACATACATGATAACTTTAAGTACAATAGGGCTAAATGTGCCTCTTTTACAATTAATTTCATAGAGAAGTCACTATATCAACTCAACCACATGAGAATGTTAATGTGTTACTTTGTTCTTTAATAACATCTGAAAAAGTGGGTTTGTTCCAACTTATTAGTCTGATATACCCTTAACAGGTAGCAGTTACATTTTGTTAGGTAGCTACACTTGATAAGTGGCTTTTAAGTATATTTCAATTTACTGACTTATACATTTTAGCCTGCTATGAAAATTATAGGTAACTTTTTTTCATGTATGCATATCCTCTGCAACTTTTTAATGAATTTTAATAAAATTTTGTGACATGAGTATAGTTTTTAAAAGTGAATACATCAGAGGGAATTTATAGTTCACTGACCTATTGCCCATAAGAAAGCAATTTATTTTTTTTCCAGCCAGTTTGGTGTACTTGACTTGGAGTCAGAATGAATGTATATATATGGCATTCTAATAGGAGTTTTTGTTTTTCAATTAAAAAAAATTTTTTTAGAAGGTACCAGGGATTTAAGCCAGGACCTTGAACATGGGAAGCAGACACTCAATCCCTGAGCTACTTCTGCTCCCCTCTTATAGTAGTTTTAAGTCATAATACTGATATCAATGTTTAGAGCATGTGTGTGTTTCAGATTATCAAGAAAACACTTGAAGAACTCTTGTGCCCAACCGATTACCAGAAGGAATACTTTTCACCTTTGAAGGAATAAAATGATGATCTAAAGACATTTACATTTTAAAACAAAAGTCTGGGCCAAATAGCAAAGGTTAAATAGGAAATAACACATTCTTTTGAATAATTTTATACATATTTTTAAAATTCACATCTCTTTATTGTTGTACCTAGTTTATGGTAATCATTCAATATATTTTTAAAAATTAAAGTATTTTTAATATTATCATACCAAATGTGTAATAATAAAAAGCTAATCATCAGATGGGGTTAATTTTGAAAATTAGGATTCAAACCTAGGCCTTTTGCTATGTTAAACTGATTGTTACTTTATTCATCTATATTACTCTAAAATGGCAAAATATATGATTTATAAAACTATTTATAGTTTTAATAATATAGATACTTTCAATATATAATTGATAAAAATATCACATTTATGTAACACTAAGTTTTTCAAGAGCTTTCCATATAATTGTTCAATCTCTGATGTACTGTTTTCCAAGAAAAATAATTTTCATGGTTTAATTTGATTATAGTAAAAACTCAGAAGTCACTTATTGAATACGTATTTATCATTCACAGCTTTCGGACTGCTTTTATCACGTCTTTGAATGCCTCCATATTCAAGGACTTGTACAGAGATAACGGTAGTGGTCATATTCCCACACACAGTTCACTGTCAGAGCAGAAGCTGCCATGATCCCTTTCTCTCAGGCGTGCTTTGTTGCATTTGAAAGCATTTAAATACACAATGGATAAAAATAGTGATTATTAACACATCTTGGAAATAATCTAGTACACTTCAGTTACCTCCCAGTGATTAAGAAGAACAAAGTGAGGATAACCAAGAGAGTGAATCCGCCAACGGCTGCTGTGGCTATCACGAGGATCTGGCCCTGTTCCGCTGCCATGTCAGAAGCTGAAACACAGATACAATATTAAAATTTCCCTGGGTGACATCTCACTAACAAAATAATTTTACAACTTAGCACAGGCTTGAAAGGATGGTCATGGATACTCTAATGGTTAAGTTCATGTGTCAACTGGGCCAGGTTGTGGTGGCTGGTTGTTCGGTCAAGCAAGCTCTGGCCTGTGGTTACTGTGAGGATATCTCACAGATATAAATCATCAGTAAGTTGATTGCATCTATGGCTGATTACATCTATAACTAACTGAGGAGACAGTCTTCAACAATGAGAGAAGCATCATCCTATCAGTCGGACGCTTTAAAAGGAGACGTGATGATTTCAGCTGTCAGAAGAGAGAAATTTCCACCTCAACTTCAGCCAGCCAGCTCCTCCTGGTGTATTCATTGAAAACCTTCATTGGAGTGCCCAGCTTGCAGCCTGCCCTATGGAATTTGGACTTACCCATCCCCACAGTCACGTGGGCCAATTCCTATTTTTAAAAACTTACAATATTTACATAATATTACATTATATACGCACACACACACACATATACATATATATATCCTGTTGGTTCTGTTTCCCTAGAGAACCCTGACTAATACAGATACCAAAAAAACACCATATTTGACCCTTATTTCAGTATTGGACATATAGGATGCAAAGGGAAAACAAACAAACTTTGCCTGAAGGCTGAAGAACTGATGTCATAACCCACATCAGAACCCTTTCTTCTATATTACAAAAATACTAGTAATATAGAAGGATTCTTAGAATCCCTCAATTTAAGATTAAATATATGTTGCAAAATTAAATCAGCAGATGGACTAAAGGATTTGTTTTATATAATTGCTCATTTTAATTCCTCTCAAAGGCTTTAGCCATCAGGCGAGGCTTTCTATAGATGGTTTTTGTGTCCGTGTCCACAAACAGAAAGACTATTGTATGATGTGTTTTCAGAATGATGTTCTTTATTTTACAGAAATCTTAATTCATGCCTTAATGGTATAAATGCACACCCCCACAGCACAAGGGTATACTTAATAGGTGCTTAGATGCTTTGACCAGCAGTAATAGAAAAAAAATGATGATATTTAAATTTTTCTCTTTTTTAAAAAGAAAAGAGTAGATAACACATGTTTCATGGTAACAACATATTAATTTTTTCACTGACAAAAATGTTTCTTAAAATCACATGGGTTGCATGTTTCACCAATCATCCAGGAATCTTTAAAAAATACACGTCTAACTTGTTCTGTAACACTTCTCATTTTCTGTGATTCTGAAACTTTAATCAGAATATATGTGTATATATACATTTTTTTAATGGGCTGAGCAATTGCTTAATAATAGAGGTAAGGAAAATGAAGCCAGAGAAATGAAAAAACTTGGCCAAGTTCACACAGATCTATGACCAGACTTCAGGCATGCAGATTTGTTTCATTTCTCCTTCGTTTGCCATTACAGTAGTAATTCACTGAATTATCAGTATTTAAATTTTTAAAATCAATCAGCCCCTTTACTGTCCTTTAACTTGAATAAATCTTGATTCATTTTATTTTCATTAATATAAGTAAATAATATCTATTAATCTCATCAGTTATAAGAAGCAAACTTAATCAAAGAAAGTATGTAACTGTAAAGCAAACCACTTAATTCTTTACCATAATAATTTATTGAAATTGAGTACTTTAAGACTTCCACAGAAATAGGTATTTGTATGGAAATTAAGTATGCAGTATATTATGTGCAAATTTATATCTACAGTTATAACATCCTCATAAAAATGATATTTCTAGTAGAGAATATCTGAATCTTACGGGTGATTGTCGAGTCAGTAAGAAACCAGTCACAACATTCAAGAGGCTTTTTAAGAAATCTAAACGTAAATAAAAACAACTCATTTATGTTCAATTTTCAGTAAGAGAAATTTATTAAACCTTGGAATTAGATTAGTTGCTATGGCTTGAGATATTTGCAGGCAATCTAGTACAATGTTGAGTTTCAGAGACAAGTTAAATGGTTGTATCTTATCCAATAACTAATGTACTGAAGCTTTTTTCATTAGGTATTTGCTGAATTTCCTAATCTTCAAAATAGGACTTATGTCATGAGAATTAATGTTGCACTCTAAAATGTCACATTTTCTCATGGAAAATTATTGAATAGCAAATTGTAAGAAACAGCTATTATAGAAAACAACATTAACTTTTTGAAGATAAAGAACTTGGCATTTTAAAAAGAAAACATTATTTACTTAGCCAATGCTGTATTTGTAAAATATGTAATATAAGAATTTTGGACCTGGGGCATGGAATATAGTTTTACAGTATTCAGGTATCTATAATTTATTAAGACCATGTATTCAAAGTTCAGATAGAGGAAGAGATGATATAGTTGGGTGCTTTTTTGAAATCAGATTATTTTTTATAAAAAATTGTGTTGAACTTAAATAATTGCTTAGTAAACTGCTAAAGTTACTAATATATCTCCTTATTTTGCACACTTGTATTGCATATTTATGAGCTTCGCTTGAATGAAAATTTTAATTGGATAACAAAATTTTAAGTTTGAGGCATTTTGAAAAATACACATAAACCTCTTGTACTAGTAATCTTAAATGCTTCTCTTTGAAAAGCAGAATATATAAATATACAAGTCATTTTAAAATAAGAGTGCATAATGTGACACATATACAGGAAGTAAAATGTTATGGATAATGGGGCTAGGAATATTATTAAAACACCAACATATCATCATTATCACAGCAACAGTCATTATTTATTTAACAGTTGTGACAGTTTGAAGTATTTTCATGAATCCCAAAAAGAAAAAGATTATATTTTGAACTAATGCATTCCTGTGGGTGTGGGACCCTTCTGATTGGACAGCGTCAGTGAGGCATGAACGGGTTGGGTTTTCCCCCTCTTACAGGGACTTTTATAAACGGAGACACAGGGGAAGAGACATACAGGAAAAAGGAACTCTCCCATTTTGACCTGGTCATGTGAGAACGAGGACTCCAGGTTCACCTACAGCTGCAGAAAGGTAGAGAAGCCCAGAGTGGCTGAGAGAGGTCCGAAGTTTGGGATCAGCAGAGCAGAGGCACAGAAAGAGGCCCCCAAGAGGCTGGGCCCAAAGTGCAGCTCAAGGCCAAGGAGGTGAGCGCTGCCTTATGCCTGCTGGCCACGTGGCAGGATTCCAGGACAACCAGTAGCTGACTTTGGTGAGAAATCTGATGGTGCTTTGATTTGGACATTTTGTGACCTCAGAACTGTTAGCTTTTACCCTAAATGAAATACCCATCATAAAAGCCAACCTATTTCTGATACTTTTCTTTGGCAGCCCTGTGGCAAACTAAGACAACAGTAGACTGTGTTCGTAGCATTGTGCTAAATGTTTCAAATTATCAAATTTATATACACAGAGTCTTAAAAGGTAGGTACTATTTTTTTCTTGTTTAAATGGTTATAGGACTTGCCTAAGACCACACAGCTTTTACTCAGGAAAGCTGATAATTGAACTATGGTTTGTCTGGCTTTAAAGCCCATGCTATTTCCAATATTTTAAGCCACCATTTTCACTTAACAGGAGAACGACTAGCTCTAGCTCTTTTGTGTGTCCTAGACATAGCCTTGCTTGACCTGTAAAATGAGAATGTTCAACTAAATATTCTTGCCACAATCTTTCATAGCAATTATACTATGCTATTGTGTTATCCATTAGGGCTACAACCAAGCATTGGGAAGAACAAGATTTATCATATAGAATATGGAAATAAGAGAGACACTCAAGACTTGTGCTACAGTTCTTGGTCCTAGACAAGAGTAATTTTTTGCATCCTTATTGTATTTGTATTGGTCCTTCATAGAGCTCTGACTTTATCTTAGCATAAAGTTCAAATCCCTTAACTTTGTTACCAAGGCTCTCTAAAAATGGCTCTAGCAAATGTCTCAAGATTCATCTCTTACCATCCTCTAACCATCCTGAATTTCTTTCAGTTTCTTGAATGAGCCAAGCTCTGTCTCTCCTGGTCAATTCCTATTCATTCCTCCTTCATGAATATTACATCATTTGGGGATTTTTTAATAGCTGTTTAAATTTGGTTAGGTCTCCAGATATATGTTCCCATAGATACTTGTACTACTTCTACTAATAAAATGTCCATTATGTTTTATTGAAATTACTTTTTGAAATGTCATTTTGATTAGACAGAAAATTTAATGAGAGAAGGGACTTTATTCACTACGGTATCTGTAGTGTGTTGAATTGTGTCCCCCAAAATATATGTCCAATTCTTAAAACTTTTGAATGTAATTTTATGTGGAAAAAGGGGAATTTTCAGGTATAATTAAGCTAAGCTTCTCTATCATCGTGGATAAACTGGGTGGACCCTAAATACAATGACAAGTTCCTTCATAAGAGACAGTTGTGGAGAAGACACAGAGGATAGGGCCATATGTAGTTGGAGGCAGAGTTGGCTGTGGAGTTATGCAGCCACAAACCAAGAAAGGTATGGAGCCACCAGAAGCTGGAAGAGGCAAGGAAGTATTCTCCCCTGGAGCCTTCGGGGGGGAGTGTGTCCCTGCCAATACCTTGATTTTGGACTTTTGGCCTCCAGAACTGTGAGGGAATAAATGTTTATGTTTAAGCAGCCTAATCTTTTACAACAGTTCTAGGAAACTAATATCATATCCAATCTAAAGGGTCTGATACATGGTAGTAGCTCAATAAATATTATTTAATTAATAGATTGAACAATTATTTGCACTGGATGATTTTCGTAAGAAAAGGGTAGATTAACCTAGGGGTAATCCATATCCCTACCATTGCCTTGATATGTAAGGAATATTTATCCTGAGTATGGCTGTACTATGTATGTGAAGAAAGCTTACCCAACACTAATTTAATCAGAAGAATTCAATTATTCTCTATGCTTAGACACAATACTTTTTGGAAGGCAGGAGCTACTAGACAGTGAAGACTTCTAAATTTAACCAGGGTGAGTAGATTACGTTTAGAAACGTGAGTATAAGATTAAGAATTTATCAGTTGATTCCACAGATATGTATTAAGCTCTTATAACATGCCAGGACTCTGACGGAGACATTAAGGAAACAATGATGAACAAAACAGACACAGTTCTGGCCCTCATGGATTTACAGTTCAAAGGGGAAGACAGACATTGAACAAATAAGTGAGTCAGCAGACAGGGGAGTTTGGAAAATAAATTGTGTTGGAAGATGAAGAAGAAGAAGGAAGAGGAGAAGAAGGAGAAGGATGTAGGGGAGGAAGAGGATGAGGAGGTAGCACTTGGCTAGATAATTCACTGACTTGATTCATTTAAACAGATTCCTAGACAACCAACCAACAATTCATACAATCATCTACCAAACAGATTCCATAAAATTTCAGTATAACTACAAATATCTCTGTTTTGAAATCTTGTCTTTAGTACTGTCTATTCATTTTCAATCCTAAGAAAAAGCTTATTTCTAATTAGCTTTGTAGGAGACATTGTATATATAATTTATTCATGGAAGTAACATTATAGAGGGCAAACTTGTCCTTAAAAGGACCATGATGAAATTCATGGTAAGAAATGAAATTTATCTGTGACTGGCTGATTAGAAAACATACCTTAGCATAATGGAATGAGGCTATATTCTTAGAAAAATATAGATATATTAAATGATGTATTTCATTATATGCTTTGGAAAGAAAAGTACTTCTTAAATAGTATGTAATTATCCATAAAAGTGTTGCAAAATTTTTACTGATCAAGGACTTAGCACCAACCAGTGCTTGGCACAAGCTGGGATAACACTATTAAGTGAGGTTTATTCAGTTGTTTTATCTAAGCCAAAAAAAGTACAGTTTTCTACTTGGAATCCAAATACTTAAAAAAAATAGATTTCAAAAAATAGATTTCATATCTTTAGGAAAGTGTGGGAGAAAAGCAATTTGGCTATTTTTAACGAAAGATTTTCTTCTATGGAGGCATATGATTTTTCTCTCTGTAATCAAGATTATTCTAGTTTATATTTACATTTCAAAGTAAAATCTGTTATTTGTATTCTGCGTCATTTTCTGTGGAATAGCTTTTTAAAGTTAACCCTTTACTGCCACGAGTATCTTTTAAAAGTTATTGAAGACAGCAGTTATATGATTATTTTGAAATAAAATACTTCTCAAAATGCTTCCAGAGAAATAAATGGTTGTATTTATTTATTACATATCCCCATGCTTTATTTATGACTCCCAATTCTTAAACAAATGACAACATTTCAAATGATATTGTCCCCATCATTTCACTAAGGCCATATTTTTAGCACAGCACAGGTCTCCATAAAGAAGTGGACTGACAGTACCCAACAAATTAATTTTAAGGTTTTCTGACAACTGTTTTGGTTTGAATTGTGTCCTCATAAAAGATACACTGAAACTCTAAACCCCAGGAGCTCTAAATGTGACCTTAAAAGGAAACAGAGTCTTTGCAGATGTAAGCAAATGAAGATGAGGTCATACTGGGTTAGGGATGGCCCTAAATTCAGGGACTGGTGTCCTTAAAAAGAGGGGGAGATTCAGAGACACAGAGAGAGAACAGAGTCACGTGAAAACAGAGGCAGAGATTGAAATGGTACATCTACAAACCAAGGAACTCCCAGGACTGCCAGCTACCACCAGAAGCTAGGAAGAGGCAAAGAACATTCTTTCATAGATCCTTTGAAGGGAGCACTGGCCTTACAGACATCTTTATTTCAGACTTCTAGCCTCTAAAACTGTGAGGGAATATGTTTCTCTTGTTTTAAATGACTCAGTTTGTGGTCATTTATTATGGCAGACCTAGGAAATGAATACAACTACTGATACAAGAAAGCTTAAGTTTTTTGTTTCTTTTTAGGAAAAAAATTCCTCTAGATTATTTACCGTAATCACAATTGGCTTAGCCTTAGGAGAGTGAGACAAATATGTAAAGACCTGGTGATACATAAGGTAGACTAAATAATCTATACAATCTCCATACAGCATGCTCATGCAGGTGGAAGTATGAGATATGAATGAAAGCTGAGGAAACATTTTTCCTTGATGAATATAATCTTATGACTTTGCAGATGATGTGGTTAGCCTGTTGGTCACCTGAACTTGAAAGCATGGGGTCACCTTTTATCATACCTTTCCCGACAACTCCATGTCCAGAGTCAGCTCTTCTAACATGCCTCATGTTATCTTGTCTTCATTACCACTAGCACAGCCTCATTTCAGACATCAGCCCCACAGGGCCAGACTAGTTTTGTTGTATTGGGTTTCTTTTCCACGGGTCTCTTCCCAAACCTCCTACATTATGTGGCCAGATAATTATTTTTCAAAATATTAATTTTAAAAAGTCAGTCTTTACCATTACTAGAGAGTAAAATCATCCCATCTCAGTAGGCATAGCTTTCTCAGAGATGTCCAGCCTGAAACCTGGGACTCAGCCTTTTGCTTTCCAGTTGGTCATCAGTCCTGTCATTTCTATCTTTTAAATACATCTTAGATTCACCCTCATTCTCACCAATCCCAATAGATATTTTCTAAATACTGGTACTCATCTTGTAACTTTTACTGGAATTCTGCTAGATGGTAACCTCAATTATGTGGAATGCCGCTAAGCAGTGGGAAGCAAGACAGAAAATAAAATTATCCTTTGAAGGGACATCTGACAGATGTTCAAATACTAAAGAACACATAGTTTGCTCCATAAAAGAGCTTTGATGCCTCACAGTCTTACTTCAGATATGTTTATTGATTTACAAGTTCACAAAACAGTACAGTATCAATAAATCAGAAGTAAAGGAAGGAGGTAGGCATCTAAAGAAAGAGAGAGGAATAGAAGTGCACACTGCTTGCCTGAAAGTGACAAAAGACATGAGAAAACTGAAAAATCTGAAATGAGATTCCAAAATACACACTTTTTAGGAGCCTGGAATTTAGGATCAAACAGCCCTACACAATTCAAGGACTGAAGGATTTGCTATGTTTTAACATGATCATCCAAAGTCGGTTAAAAAATCCTGAGATATATCAGGATACTTTATTAAAATGAGTTTATGGATGCATGGTTAGAAATATATTTCTCTCCAAAATATTTAAAAATTAAAAAAGATAATACTTAAGGCTGAACCACTGGCTGAAAACTTCAACTACCAAAAATGACTTATTTTCTGAGAGTTTCCATTTTTTGGCACATCTCAACTATTCTGTACCAGCTAGCAGAAACTGTGTCTTTCATCTTGCTACATCACAAGGGATTTGCATAGTACCTTACACATTATAGATATTAAGAAATGTATGCTGTTCATGAAGAAGAGATAAAGTCTAAAGATAAGAGGATAAAATTCCCTGGCTAAGGAATAAAGTCTTCTCATTTGATTTGCTTGGCAATGTTAATGCTTAAAATGTCTCTTTCATAAATGCTCCCTTGTACATTTATATTTTGGAAGTTAATATGTTCAAACAAATCAATAGAAAATAGTGCAGTAAAAATTCATACTTGCAAATATTTCTGCCTATGCTTAGAATGAAGTAGTTACTTGGAGGAAGAGGTATCAGCATGGTATTGTATTAACACTTTTCTTTCGTTCACATTCAATATTTGATGCCATATACCACAGTAAAAAAAAAAAATAGCTCTAAGTTTGGAAATAACCGGAGAGAATGATAAGAGATTCTCTGTTCCTCTCAAGTAAGTCAGTTAACTGAATTCTCAGTTGGGTGGAAACAAACCTCTTGGATCATATCTGTTAAAGGAGAGCCCCTTGGCTGGGATTATACTTTTTCAAAAAGTGATTTCACAGCTATGCCTTCCTCCACGGCTCAGCCACTTCTCTAGAAACAATCCAATTCAGTACATCAGACTGTGGATACATTGGGGCATAGGAGATTTCAGGATTCACTTTTGATGACCTTAATTTACTTGTCAGATAAAAATGCCAAATGACAAATGGATAATTGGAAAATGTGAGTTTGGTACAATCTGATGGTGAAGTAGAAGTACAGTAAGTAGTGTGTTGTGATGAAAAACTTTTCTTCTCTCTCTTTTTTTAAAAAGAGATTCTTGTATGTGTTAGTGAATGATCAAGATGACTTGCAACACATAGGTTTCATGTTACAATTATCAAGGAACAAAGAAGTGACCGAGGTATATAAACACCCGGAACTACTGTCAACATTCTAAATTTAAAGGATTTAATTTTTAATTGTCTATATTTCTTATTATTACTGGCATTGGAGACAGGTCTTAGAGAACCATTTTTGCAATTGAAATAGTTTTATCTTCATACATACATATTTCAGCCTCTTTTATTTTTTTTTAAGATCTGGCATAGAATAGGATTTTCTTACAAATCCTGAATAACTAACCTGGAGCCAATGATGCTCAATTTCAAATCAGTTTCAAATTCTATTCAACATATAACATAATATTAATATTGAGTACTTAAATATTGGTAGGCCTATCTATGTGAGGTTATAACTTCTTAAAGTGACAGTTACTGTGATTTGAGGTGAATAGTTTGGTAATTAAATGTATGGCTATTACAGTTCACAAATTTTTTTTTAAAAGATTTATTTATTTTTATTACATATCTCCCCTTCCCCCCGCTGCGGCGACGCGCCGAGAGTGGTCACTGCGCAGGCGCGGCTTTCCCCGCTTGTGGGCGGTCTCTGCGTCCGTTCACGGCCGGCGCTTGATTCAGTTCGCGGGTGGCTGGCTGCGCTCCATCCGCGGGCGACCTGCCCTGCCCGTGGAGGCTCTTGCCCTGTCCGTGGCAGCTTCTTGCCCTGCCCACGGCGGCTCTGGCCCGCCCATGGCGGCTTGCCATTCTCAAGGCGGTCTGCCCGCTAGGAGAGGTCCCCGGGAATCGAACCCAGGGCCTCCCATGTGGTATGCCGGCGCCCTATCCACTGGGCTATCGAGCCAGCCCCCAGTTCACAAATTTTATGAAGCTCATATACTTAAAGATTTAGAAAAAAAATTCTCATAGAAAAAAGATTTAAAGAAATTAATCCTGATTTTAAATCACACATTGATTTTTGTAGAGAAAGTTCTAGAAAAATTTCTTGAGTATATTATCATTCATCAACTCATTTTTTCAGGCAAAAACAACAACAGAAATATTCATTATTCAGAGTAAGATAAACACTGATAGGGTTTGGGGGAGAAAGAGAAAAATAAAGAATGGTTTCCTGTCCTAATAGAAGTTTCTGTTTATTGAGGGAGATAAATATGTAAACCTTAATTGTAATATGGTAAAATTGTTGATAAAATGGAAGTTGTATGTGAAGGTCATAAGAGAAGAGTGGAAGGAGTAGTAATCTCTATAGGAAGGTGTGAAGGAAAGTATATAAAAGGAGGTGATCCTTGAGCTAAGTCTGAATAATTAGAATAAATTTGCAAGTCACCAAGGTAATGAGTAGATATAGAGGCATTCCAGTTTGAAGAAATAACATCAACAGTAATACAGAAACACAAAACAGGTCAACATCCTAAGGACTTGTTTATATTTCATTTGAGATGGTCAAGACACAGGGCAAGAGGCAGATTAGGTAGGTGGAAAGGTAGGCAAGGGATAGACGATGAAAATTTAAAGAGAGACTGGTCAAAATGCTTGTGTTTTTCTCAGGTTATCATTAATACTTAGATGCAGGAGTGGAGTAGGTGGAAAGTTGAGTTTATCCAGAGTTGGAATTTTACTGGAGATATAACTCTTGTAAATGTGAAGCATGACTCTGCCCAAAGATGAAGTCAGGAGAAGAGAAAGCAGAATTGAAAGACAGAAATTCTTAAGGGCATAGTTTGAGAACCTGGATTTGGTCTAAATATCACACTATCACTTGAATTTTCAATTATATGAGCCAATAAAGTCCTTTACATTAAACTGGGTTTTTTGTCACTTGAAACTGCAAGAGTGCTTGTGATGGTTTCAAGCTATATGAACCCCAGAAAAGTATGTTCTTAAAGTTATTCCATTCCTGTGGGTGTGGACCCAAGTATGTAGGATCTTTTGGTGAAGAGGATCTTAAGTTAATGTGACCCACCTCATTCAGGGTAGGTCTTAATTCTCTTACTGGTATTCTTTATAAGAGAATGAAATTCAGACAAACAGAGGGAAAGCAATGGAAGCAAGAAGATGAGAGTAATGAAACCCAGAAGAGAAGGGAGAGACCAGCAGATGCTGTTGTATGCCTGGTCACGTGACAGAGGAATCCAGGATCACTAGCAGCTGGTTTTCAGGAAGGTGGTATCACTTGATGATGCCTTGATTGGACATTTTTGTCAGCCTCAAAACTGTAAGCTTGTAAGCTAATAAATTCCCATGGTTAAAGCCAACTCATCTCAGCAACTAAAACTGATTTCAAGACACATTTCATGCTATCTCCTATGAGCAGGTTTAGCAAACTAAAACAGCCCTATTTAATAGAATGAACTAAAGAGGAAAGAATTTGACTGTATTTATCCACATACATATCCTGATATGAGGGAAAGAGATGGGAGTTATTTATCTACATATATATCCTAACATGAGGAAAGGGGTGAGGATAAGTGGGTCTTTATATTTCCAAAACAGGCATTAGTAACTTTTCATTGTTTACTATTTTGCTTTAGCTGCATGCTTTTTATCTAAATTTACAATTTTCTCTTCATTTTGATGCTGAGCACAGCCTCCTGGTCTGTTGGCCCCCATAACTGGATGGGTGGGATTGGGAGGATGAGATGAAAGGGAGTGGGGGAGTGCATTTTAACTTTATAAAACAATCTTTTGTGCTATACAAAGAATATAAAGTGCTCTGCTAGGAGAGATTCCAATTTCTTCTTTTCTTTAATAGACTAACAGTTTCAGGGAGAAATTAGTTCTATCTTATGTTTAATGGATCTCATGTATTGATTTAATAATACCTGCATGGATGCAAAAACCAACCAACCAACAACAACAACAAAAAATCCAATTGAACAGAGATTTCTGGCATGTTTAGTTAGACAGCATGTTAAAATAAAAATGTGGGAGAATCTGTCCAATTTAAACCCATCTAATTATAAACTCATTACCACAAAATACTGGAGCTAAATAAATTCCTATGAAAACCCTTTACTTAATTTTTAGAGTTAGTGATAAAGCACATTTGAGGCTATAGTTGTTACTTATATGGGTTCAATAGAAGTATTTATGGAAGCACAAATACCCATCAGTGTGTATCTTCTTAGCCAATTTCTCTTAGCTTTATAGCCCTGAGCTTATTGCTTCAAGTAATTTCAATCCTAGGCATCTAACAGGGATCTGCTACTACTTCTGCCAAAATTCATTTGATCATCCTCTCAAAGTAAATACGTTCTGAGGGAAGTTTTTGGATCACTGTTTGGAACTCTTTGAAGCTGATCTGATTAACACTATATTATTTACCTCAAATAACCTTTAACTGATTACCTGGTCACTTCTGGAAAGATTCAAAGACAGCCCACTCTATTTTTAAAACAACCAGCCTTATAATCACACAAAACTATGATTCTATCAATTTTTTAGTGGCTCTTAAATTATTGATAACATACTTTTCCATACCCTACTTGTGATGTCTCCAAGTTAAATATTTTGCACTAGAAGCAAAAGGGTTTTAGGCACAGTCTTACCCTACTACTCACTAGCATTATTTTGAAGAAAATAAAATTGTTAGCTGTCTATATTTACGTTTCACTCAATTTTGCCTTTCTTGTCTGAGCATCAGTTTGTGCTAACTCAAAAGTGAAGCTTAGTATTACCATTCTGCAAATGTGAGAGTTAAATATCCTGTAAAAATCAAGTAAATGGGAATAATTTTCTCAGATACGTATTCACAATTTTATGAAATATAAAACAGTCTTGGGTTTTATTTATTTGTCTTTTAAACTAATATCTTTATGATAAGATACTCATTGTAAACAAACTAGGTATTTGCCATCTTGATAGGTAGAAAGATTAGTTTCTTCCTATATGCTGATATGGGTTTAATTTTCAGCAATTAGAATTGATTTCAAGACACAAATAATCCTGCTATTCTGCTGCTGCCAGAAATAATAGAAATATTAACTTTATCAAGACTAAAATAATTTTCTTTGGCAGACAAAAACCAATTGATCAAAATGGTATTAAACAAAGCAACGTATTCCATTTCGTATAAGTAAACTTTTGTACAAGTATACTTTCCATAGTTTATCCTGGAATGTGTGCTACAGAGATATACAGTTCAGTATACCTTTTTCCACAGGTGTATTACTCTTCAGGTTTCTTTTTGATGACTTGGAACACCTGCTTTGAAAAATTTCCAGGGCAAAATCACCTTTTTCATAGTATCCAATAATGTGGAACTCTGGGCTTTCAATTCAGACTATGTCTAGTGTGGGAGCAGATTCACATCTGCTGCCTAAGGACAATTTTTGCTTTGCCTGCAGCCCATTTCAGTGTAAATGTGGGAGGCTTTATTTTTACCTGGAAAAGGTTTTATAAAAGATGGATTTCTGTATCTGTTCACCTTGTTTTTACAGCATTTGAATCACCTATCAATATGAAAACAGCATATTCACATTCTAATTCCTCATTAACAACTAATTTAAAAATTCATAGCAGGCCTTTTCTGGGATATCTGTTCTATCTCTTCTCACTGGTTAAAACCTTGGAAGATTGTTCTTTCTGTCTCTGTTTCCCTATAAAATAAATTGGATTAGGGTGGATAACTGACTTAAGCTGGGCCAACCACGTTCTCTCTTCCAGGAATTTGGAATTGGGATTCACAGTCAGGTTGGCAGTTTTGGTGCATGGCTGAAACCAAGGGTAATGTGAACTTGTAAGTCATGGGGCAGATAGATAATTTTCCAAAATGACCATAAACACAGATAAAATTAGTCTCTTGAGAGAAATAGAGATGAATGACTGTGTGGACCAAGAAAAGGATTGTCTGCCTTTATTTTTAGGAGCTTTCTAGTTTCTTGGTTCAGTCCTTTTGGAAGCCAAGTTTGCTACCCACTTTTTCACTCTGGTGGTATCTGGACATTCCTGTCTCCTTTTATTGCTTATCCTAGATCATGGTTTTTAAAATAAATATCTGCAATGAAAAGGTCTTGGATAGGGCATTCTAATTTTCATTTTCTGACCAAAAGAAGAAATAGTTAGAAAAGAAATTTGGGGAGTGATTCTATTCATTCATTTCTTAGGTATATTTTCTGTTCTGGAAGGATGTTTACATATATTAAATAACCTTCCTTTTTCTCTCTTCCCCCACTGCTACCATGAAAAATTTTCTTCACTCAATGCCATTTTTATGTTGGCTCTGCTTCTACCAAAGGTTGTTGTCAGAAAGCACCACATTTGGAAAAAACAAAACAAACAAAACCTCCTGCATTTTTTGAAAAAAACTCTTTGTGAGGCCATTGTCCTTACCTCAATGCCTTATATATGTCTTCCATCCAGGATTTGTGTTTCATATTGTGAGAGCTCAGTGATTTCTCTATTCTCTGTCTCTTAAAAATCTCAGAGGTAGAGATGATACACATGGGGTGCAATGCTAGTAATGATTATCAAAAGGAGATTTTAGTTCCTGCTTATTTTTATGCCTTGAATTTTCTATTTCTAGTTCTAATTTATTAATCATTTTGCATGTGTGTTTTAAATTTCCTGAAATATTCTTAGAGAGAAATGCAAATAAAAATCAACATTCCTCTGTTTACTTAATCAAGCTTTCTGAGAAAGCACCTCTATAAAAATTAAGGGCGATTTAGATATATTGTCACATATATGGGAGAAGTCATGCAACTAACGTCTTAAAGCAGGAGCATTCCTCCTAAAATGTGATTTTCTATCCTTGCAATTCTCTCCTCTCTAATAAGTGACATGGACAGAATATATAGGTATATCTCTGTGTGTGTTTATTTTACAAACTGAGCTCTGCCATTCTTCACCTGTCCTGATTCCCCAATTCCCACAGTATAGCTATTGGAAGTTAGGCTGAGGGCGTTTATGAGACTCCTTCAACTACCATCCCAATCATGGACCAGTGAGAATGTGTTATTTCTTTATATATATATAAAAGATCTCAGGCTTTAGAGGATTCTAGGGTTCGCTGATAATACAAAGATTGAATAACCTCATCAACTACTTATTTACTCATGTTTTCCCTTCCTTTCTACCAAAATATTTTTCCTTTTACTTTAAGCAGTGGAGACATTGGGAAAGATGGCGACAGGCACAATTTCATGTGTAGAAAGCTAAATGTGTTTTTTCTTCAAAAACTCATTAATTTCAGCATAGCTGAATCTATTAATAATTACAAGAGTAATGTCGAGTCTGATCAAGAATAATATGTTTTCACAACCCTTAAAAATATTGCTGAATATCCTGGAAGCAATTTTAAAGCTACATAACTTTTTTAAAAAAGAAATCACCATGGGTGTTGAATTGGATATCTTAAATGTGTGCTTTTGTTTAATACACATTGAAGTCTGTCATCCCAGGGGACACATGAACAGGATGAGAGAGAGAACGACAGAAAGGCAGTTAGCTAGATATAAAAAGGAGCAGCATCAAAGATGGACAAGTACAAACAGTGAGAAGTGGGTCTCTAATGGACAGGAATTAGCTGTCAACGATTCAGAAGGATTCAAAAGACATTTTGAGCTGCAGTACAGAACATGGCAGAAAAAAGAATGTGCTAAAGCTGTAATTAGATAACCCCATGTTTCCTTGGTGTGTTTCCACTCAGGTGTTCTGTTGGTCTGCTGGGCAACTTTGAATTAATTTGGAAAAGATTGAAGTAGCCATATTTTCACTTATTATGCAAGGTAAAAATGTGATTTCATAAATGTCCAAACATTCTCAAGCCTATATCTATCCAATATTTTGAAAAAGTAAAATCCATCCCTAAACAAGATTTCTTTCTGTGCTTATATGCATGCAGGAGGTAATAGCAAAATTAATACTGACTCTGAGACAAAATATAGTTTTAAATATAGAGCTGAATTTCCTTTCCTTTGGGTTGCCTTTTCCTGCGCAAGGATATCAGTTAGATAGTTATTTTTTAATTAAAAATATTTTTATACTAGGGAAGGTAGCTATGGAGCCAAAAGTCTTTTTGCTTCCACTTGAAATTTGAAGAGGGAAACAGAGGTCACCTTTGCCAGAATTGCATTTTTCTTTTTCCTATTTTCTTCTTTTCTTTCTTGTTCTTCTTTATGGAGATAAGTAGCAGCTACTTCACAGCATAGGCTGGTTTAGAAAATCATACTGGACACAGTGAAGGAGTCTCCCTCAGAAAGGTAGTAATTATGATTATTAATATAACACACACTTCTAGAATGCTTACATGTGCCAGATACAGTTCTAAACATTTCACATATGTTAACCTATTTAACCTTCACAACAATCCTAATCCCTCCAGTGAGGTAGTATTATCTCCATTTTATAGCTAAGAGAAACAGAAAGGTTCATTAACTTGGCCCAGGTCACATAGCTAGAAGCAGTAGAGCCAGAATTTAAGTAGAGATACTATACTCAGACACACTGAGACCTTTCATGTTTTAAATGTTATAAGAAAAGAGGTCTAACTCATGAAGAATTTGATAATTACAGAAACAGGAGGGACAGTGGTTATGGGTCCACAAGGTGATGTCGTATAATGGGCCTGGTGGAGGCTCCCTGATTTGCCTACTGTGCTGGCTAAGATCTGGTACCTTGGAAGTTCAAGTGTGGAGCTTCCTTCGCTGAGTCCAGTTTTCTGGACTTAAGTCCTGAGGAGTCAATATATCTTGGGAATTCCACTCATCTTTGTATGTCACTTGAGAAAATTAAACAAAAACTAACACGAGGTTAGCCAGCTAATCTCAACAGTAAGCTAATGGGTATGAAAAATGAATGCCAAAGGGAAAAATAAGAGAATGACTTGATTGCTATAGCATGGTGTCTACGTGCAAGAAGAGAAAGAGAACACTGGCATGATAAAGAAAGCTGTTTTGTTTTTTAAGTAAAGCTTTGTACTTGTTAGAATGGAATTTTAAAGCTGGAAATTAAAAACAATAACATCAGGAGTAATAGTCAATATTTATTGAGCTCTAACCGCGTGATTACTGGATTCTCTGCCAAGTACTTTACAGGCATTGAGTCATTACATCCTCAAGAGAACCCTAGAAAGTAGTGTTCTTATACTCATTTTCTAGACATGTAAACTAAGGCAAGAGAGGTTGATTGACTTTCCCAAAGTCTCATATCTAGGAAGAAAGGTTAAGTTCAAAGTTTGAAATTTTACCTGAAATTCTTCTTCCCTAGCTCTCTTTAACTGTTTATCTGTAAATTATCTGCCAAATTAAATTGAACAAATCAGTTGCTATCATGGAAAATTTCCCTTTTATTTCTATGTACTTGTATCCTTCATTTTCTTCAAGGCCAAGATGAGGGTACTCTGCCATTAAGTTTTTGCCAGCTGCCCAGCTGGCAGTCATAATTAGGAGTTAGTGAGAGTTAACATTTAATGATCAGGGTTATTTGTGTCAGACACTGCACTGAGTTCTTTTCTCATATTAGGAGGCAGGCTGTCCTTATCCTCATCCTTGGCTTACTTTTCTCCAGAGCACCTCTCATCATCTGTCTTAGAAGATGTTCACTAGAATACAGATTCTGCAACAGAGCTTTGCATACAGCAGTTATGGGGAGTGCCCTCAGCATGAAACAGAAATGGTAATTTGGAGCAGTTGAACAAGGATGTGGTAGTTACAAAGCCTTTAGTTGACCCCAGCATGTTCTGGAGCTGGGATGGCCCTTCAGAGTTAAACAAGGGGGCTGAGTCTTTGTACCTCCAATTGACAAGTCTTGGATTCTGGCTGCCCCCAGGGAGGAGGGAGGCCTGAGGGATGCAGCTTCATTTGGCCAGGGGCAATGTCTGGATAATTTAGCTAGGAGGCTTCAGTAATCAGAACTCCCACTTGCTTAGAGTATGAGTGTCTGGGTCCTGAAGGAGGTATCTGGGTAACACATTGCAGCTCTGCACTAACTGACATACTAAATATTTTACTTATTGTTTATTGTTTGTTTGTTGTCTCTGTCCTCTCTCTAGAATATAAAGCTCCAGGAGAGCAGGAATTTTTTTTTGTCTATTTTTGTTATATCCTTAGCATGTAGAACAGCACTTGTTACAGAGTCAGTGTTCCATAAGAATTTGTTAATGAATCAATGTACAAATGAACAAGTAAATTTCCAGTTTTCAGATGTGCACACTGAAGCTTAAATGGAAATACCTACCTTAGGTCCTGATATCTGGGGAGTGGCAGAGCTTGGAGGCTGAACCAGGCTGGTCTGGTCCATGTCCTTAATCATATTACCAGAAGCTTTCTATTTTAGAGCAAGGTAAAATAATCTTGCATATTCCTTATATTTTATTATTAAAGTTTAGAGAGGAGAAGACTCCTCATGTGCCAAGACACTGAGTACTTTGTTGCCTAATTGAATGTATTATTTTGTCTTTACCAATTAGAACATACAGCCATGTAACCACAGCCAAAGACCAACCATTGACTGAAGGAAGAAGACAATATTAAATCTATGCCTTTGTGTGGCATATTAGTCTTGGTGTTTAATTTTGCTTTGCTAACGTCTCACCTTTAACCCTATGGTATCTAGATTCATGAAGTTTCCCAGATAGCATAATTTGTAGGACTCCTACAATGACCTATTTTTATTGAACTCTGGGATGGAATGGCTCAGAGCTAGCTTTCCCAGGAGGCTCTGTGAGCAGATCATAAATCTACTCTGTCTTGAAATTCCAGAGACCAAATATGAACTGTTAAAAACATGCAGGCTTACACGCTCTTAGAGAGCAAGCATGTGTTGGAATTTAAATTGAAAATTCCCAAGGTCCCAGCACCTTCAGTAGGTAAATTCTTAAGGCTAAAATAGTCTCTAAGGGATTTGGAAGTTCTGACAGCTATAGGAGTGAGTGACAATGAAAATGACATTTGGAAGGTTTTATTTTTAGTGTGGTTAAAATGAAGGAGAGGGAATAATTAGATGTGTTAGCAATGGTTCTAGAGAAGTCAATTATGGGAAGCTGGCTCTTACTGGCTTGCCTGTCTCCAAAACTGCAGATTCTAGAAGCAAAATAAAAAGCCAAGAAGGATGTCATTTCAGTAGCAAAATAAGGGATGGCTTTGCATGATCTGGCCCCTGCCAACCTTGCCAGCCTCATGTTTTGTCATTCTTGTATCGCCACAATCACCACCATGACACCTTGTCCCTACCCTTGCACTCTCTGATCAAGCCAGTGGCTCCTAAACTTGAACTTGTGTCAGAATCTATCTGGAGGGCTTCTTAAAACAGAATACTGTATTGGGTTCCACTCCAAGAGTTTCTGATTCAGTAAAAATTTTCATCTCGAATGTGTTCCCAGGTGATGCCAATGCTTCTGGTACAGGGCCAACATTTTGAGAAACATGGTTCTAGCCACACTGAAATTCTCTGAATTATTAGAGAGCTCCAAGCTCTCTCTTCTCCCTAGGTCTGTATGCAAACTGTTCTCGTTGTCCAGGGGAGAACAGATGCTCCCTGGTCCCCTCACCCACATCCTCTGACATCCGCATGGCCAAGTTACTTAACTTTAAAGTCTCCTTTAGGAAATCACTTCTTTTGGGAAGCTTTCCTTGACATAAACTTGTTCGGGTTTTTCTCCTTGTAACCCCCTAAATATCATACATCACCCTAAATTGTAACCTTGTTTAATTTTCCAAACTT
>PVKH010002439.1:0-27161 GCA_004027955.1 Chaetophractus vellerosus
AAAGGTAAAGACAAATGAGTTTATATGGCTAAGAGACTTCAAAGTGAGTTGGGAGGTCATCAGAGAGATAATGCTTATGCACATCCCAGCAGGATCTCATAGACAGGAAAAGGGGGCACTACCCCAAACAGTGGGGCTCCTAAGGGCTCTGGAGAAACCCAGGTCCCACAGTCATGGTGGATAGCTCTGGAGTTTGGTGCCTTGCCAGTGGGCCCTACTCTGGAGATTGTGTTCCCAAGTGTGACAGAGTTAAACCCAGGTGTGACTTCTCTGCACATGCCTCCTCTGCCCCTTTTATTTGAGCCTATAGTTGGTGCTGGAGTTGGTAGGTGTACATCAAGGAGACTTGAATCTCTGGGCTGTCCATGTGCCAGCAGGGCTCTGAGCCTCAGTGGAGTTGTGGCACCTACTCCCAGTTCATTGCACTCACCCAGGACAACTGATGGTTCCACACCGAGGAACCAAGAGTGTCTACAACTGCAAGCAAGAAAGTCCCATCCATCAGACATCTGGGGTTGAAGGCCACTCTTAATTAGAGGTGGAAGGACATCACCATCCCAGAATCCTCAGGATTGGTGAATAAAATATTGACTAGAGTAGACTTATTGGTGTTCTACTATAGACTTATTGTGATTCTAGCAATGGAAGAAATTATATCATTCATATTGAGGCAGTGGCCACTGGAGGTGTTGAATTCAGGGTGAGGGAAAAAGAAGTGTAATACGGGGACATTTTCAGGACTTGGAATTGACCTGGATGACATTGCAGTGACAGATACAGGTCATTATATATACTGCCATAGGCTACAGAATTTAGTGGGAGAGAGTGTAAACGACAATGTAAACTATAGTACATGTTCAGTGGCAATGCTCCAAAATGTATTCATCAATCACAATGAATGGACCACACTAATGAAAGAAGTTGTTAATGTGGGGAAAAGTGGGAGTTCTGAGGAGCAGGGCATATGAGAATCCCTTATATTTTTTATGTAACAATTTATGTAATCTAAGTAGCTTTTAAAAATAAATAAAAAATATATTTAAAAATAATTCCATTTACAATAGCAACCAAAAGAAACAAATATATATGAACTTATATAACCAAGGATGTAAAAGATTTTACAAAGAAAACTACATAACATTGCTAAAAGAAATCAAAGAAGACCTAAATAAATGGAAGCATATTCCATGTTCATTGAAAGACTTACTATTGTGAAGATGTCAATACTACCCAAAGCAATTTATAGATTCAGTACAATCCTATTCAAAAATTCCAACATCCTTCTTTGCAGAAATGGAAAATTTACATGGAAGTGTAATGGGCCCAAAATAGCTAACGCAATCTTGAAAAAAAGAATGGAAGACTCAGACGTTTGAGTCTTAAAACTTATTACCAAGCTATAGTATTGACACAACATGGCCCTGGCAGAAGGACAGACAGATAGTCCAATGGAATTTAATTGAGAGCTGAGCAATAAATCTTCACTTATATGGCCAACTCATTTTTGACAGGGTGGCAAAGACCACTCTATTTTGAAAAAAGTCTCTTCAACAAATGGTCCGAGAAAACTGGAACTTCATTAGCCAAAAAATGAAGGAGCTACTTTAATACACAATATTGACAAAAATCCACTCAAAGGTCAGTGGGAAGGGGATATGTTGGGAAAAGTGCACCTGGGGCATGCTTCTAGGGAATATAAATGTGTTCATCTTGTCATAGGATGTTACCTCAGTGGGTGATGACCCACACAATAAACAAGAAAATATTAAGCTGGCATCCTAGGGAGGCCTGCTACTTCCCCAAATAGAGGGGCAAGAATCTTTTGCATACATAGGCAGTGCCTAATAAAAGAAAATAGATCAGTATGTCACACCACCAATATTAATGCATATAACTATGAATCTTATTCTTGATAAATTGAATTTTAGTGGTTACCATAAGTTCCAAGAGGAAGAGTCAGGAAGAATAAGTGAACATAGGGCATTTTTAGGGTAATGGAATTGTTCTGAATGATTTTGCAATGAAGAAAACAGGTCATTATATTTTGTCAAAGCCTATAAAATTGTACAGTGCAAAGTGTAAAACATAATGTAAACCACTGAACATGGTTAGTTGAAATGCTTCAACATTTGTTTATCAATATTAACAATTGTACCATACTCAAGTAAGATGTTAATAAAAGGGGAAAACATGAGAGTGGGAAGGGGTAGGGTATATGGGAATCATATATATATATATATATTAGAAGGTACCAGAGATTGATCCTGGGACCTTGTAAATTCGGAAGCAGTCATTAAACTGCTAAGCTACACCCACTCCACTGCCATATACTTTTTATGAGACTTTACTAAAACTTCTTTGAAAATGAAGAGAAAAAATAAGATACTGGGGAACATACAGAAGAAATTGTAAATGTACACAATCTTATGGTGATGAAAGTCACAATGTAAAATAAAATTTTGGCTTTGTTTTCTTTAAAATATATACATTTATTTTTTTTAAGAAAAAGCATTTAGATTACATAAATATTACATTAAAATATAGGGGATTCCCATATGCCCCACTTACTACACCTCCCATAATTTCTCACATTAACAACATTTTCATTAGTGCAATACATTCATTACAATTGGTGAAAAGTTTTAGAGTATTGCCACTAACCATGGATTATAGCTTACATTGTAGTTTACACTGTCCCACACAATTTTGTAGGTTATGGCAAGATATGTAATGATCCATATCTGTTATTGCAATGTCATTCAGGAAAATTCCCAATTCCCCAAAATACTTCCATATTTCACCTGTATTTCCCTCTCCCTGCACTCAGAACCTCTAGTGGCCACTGCCTCCACATGAATGACATAGTTTCTTCCATTGCTAGAATCACAATTCCACAGCAGAATACCAATAAGTCTACTTTAGTCCTCAATCCTGAAGATTCTGGGATAGTGCTGCCTACTCCACCTGGACTTGAGAGGAGGTTTTGATCCCATGGGGCAGATGGATGGGCCTCTCTTGCTTGCAGTTGTAGACTCTCTCATTTCCTTGGGATGGTCATTGTTCATCATCACCTTGTTAGTTATCCTGGGTGGATCTAATGAACTGGAGAGTAGATATTGCAAATCCATTGAATTTCAGGACCCAGCTGGCACGTGGACAGCCCAGAGAATAAAGGCTCGTGAACATATACCTACCAACCCCAGCTCTGTTTTTGGAGAGGTTTTGGATTTTAGAAGAGTTACAATTATGGTGTGGAGAATCCATGTTGCAGGTGTCATTTGTGGGAGATGTGTGGGAAAGGATGTACCCAGGGCATGCCTCTGTGGAATATGAATGTGTTCATGTGCTCATGCAGTGGTATCTCAGTGGGTGGGGCCCCACACTATAACTAACAAAATATTAAATTCCTTTCCTGGAGAGTCACTCTATATTCTCTAGCAGAGCAACAAGAATTTCTTGAGTACTTAGGCAGTGCCTAGCAAAAGAGGACAGACTAATATGTCACATGCTTGATATTAATGCTTGTACTTATGAAACTTATTCTTGTAAAATTGGAACTTAGTTTAGTATTATATATTGACTAAGAGTTACCTCCTGAACATTTCCTTGTTCCACAAATGTAGTCTCTCTCTAAGCCAAACTCAATATATAAGCTCACTGCTTTCCACACAGCATGGGACATGACCCCTAGGGATGGACCTCTTTGACACAGAGGGGTTATTACAAAGTGTCCTTTAGTGAAACATTTGGAATAGGACCTTGACCAAAAGGAGGAATTACTAAATACTAATGAGTTTTTATATCTAAGAGGTTTCAAAGTAATTTGGGGGGTCATTCCATAGGTTACACTTGTGCTCGCTTTGGACCGATCTCAGTAATGACACAGTAAACTTTGCCTTAAGGGTAGGATCTCCTTAGTGCTTTAGAGACATCTGGACACTATAGGCAGGGAAAACATTCTCAGGAATTTGGCACCCTCTCAGTGGAACTTACCTTTCAATATATGTTAATATATCTGTCCAATGTAAGAGAGACACATTTATAATTTTCATACATATAGTTCTTCAACCCCTTGTATTTGAATCTAAAATTAGCACTATACTGATGGCAGTTTGATATAGTTATGAATTCCAAAAATAGATATGGATTATGCTTGTAAACTGGTCTGTCCTCTGGGCATGATTAAGTTTTGATTGGGGCTTTGACTGGCCCATAATAATAGGATGTTCAGTCCCCATCCCTTGGTAGGTTTTGAGTTGGATTCCTTATGCTGAGTTCAAATATGGAGTTTTAAAGCTAGAGCCCTGGAAAATAAGCACACAGAGGAGCTTGGTCATGAGGAAGGAAAGAAGGCCCCATTTGCCTGATAGTCTACAGCTGGCCTTGTAGGGATAGCAGAGGAGATGAGCCCAGAGACAAGCAAGCACTGTGAAGAGAGGAACCCAGGAAGCCTGAACCCTCACAGATGTCAGCAGCCATCTTGCTCTAACAAATGGAAATAAACCCTGGTGAGGGAAGCAACTTGTGCTTTGTGGCCTGGTAACTAAGCTTCTACCCAAATAAATACTCTTTATAAAGACCAACAGATTTCTGGTATTTTGCATCAGCACCCATTTGGCTGACTAATACATAATTTGACATCATAAGTGGGGTAGTGCTTTTGTATTTACCAAAATGCTGGAACAGTTTTATAAATGAGTAAGGGGTATCTTTTGGAGGAATTGTGAAATGCTTGATGGAACTTAGCAAGATTAACTCCTGGTGTTTTATGGAAGGCAAGATTTGAAAATGGCAAGCTTTGGCATTTAGCTGAAGAACTTTCCAAGGTAAACTCAAAGAATGCAGCTTTGCTTCTCCTTGCTGCTTATAGCAAAATGCTAGATGATCAGGAATAGCTCAAGACTGAATTATTGAGCAAAAGGAAAAGAGAAACTTATTCTGGAAATTCCAAGCCTCTGGAAATCAAGCCCCCAGAAAAAAGTGTCCCACTTGAAGACTTAACTAAACTTGGAAATTGTAAATCAAATTTGAAGATGCAATTATCTCAAAAGACTTGTGGAAAATCTTATTGTCTGATGACTTTGATCCCTGCTCCTTGCATGCTAAACCAACAAGTTTTTGAGGGTGCTGTATGAACAAAATCACTGTTAGCTTGGACTAAAAGGGGTATGGAAAGGAGAGATTGAAGAACAAACAACTTTAAGAAGAAAACCATAGACGCTGAGATCTGGCATTGACATTGCCTTGGGCCAAGAGAGGATCCCCACCCATGTGTAAAGAAAGGGTGAGTTTGCCCTGGTAGTTAAAGAGGGTGGATATCTCCACTTGTTATTCTGGGAGAGTTTTGCCACCCTAGGGTACAGAAAGGGTGTAGCACATTCCTCAAGGATTAGGACAGTTTAGGGCACCACCCCATAGATCTGAGAGGGGTGCTCCTGTCCCCCATGGATTAGGGAAGGCTGGGTAGTCAACTGATGGCTCAGAGAGTCTTGAGCCTGTATGCCAAATGTTAGGGAAGGCCAGGTGTTCAACTCATTGCTCTGAGAGTATTGAGCCTATATGCCAAAAGTTAGGGGGAATGTTGTCTTCACCTCACTGTACTAGGGAGGCTAAGACTTTAACCCAAAGTTTGGGTAAGTTTTGGCAATAACCCCAACACTCTTGGAGGGTGAGGTCTGGAGCTTGGTCTAACACCCAGAATCTTGAGGAGGGTGAATCCAAGAAAATGGCCATTAGGCAAGTTTGTGGAAAGGGTGGGTCCCCATGTGCCTCCAGGAAGAAGAAACCATCATCTTAAGAATGACTCTCAGACTTTGAAATCAAATGGAGGATGCCCTGCAGCATTACTGAACTGTAGAGGGCTCATGACTAATGTTTCCCTCCCCATTTCTCCTTATGATAATGAAAATGTTTATCCTTTGTCTTTCCATTTGTGTATTGGAAGCAGTTAAATGATTTTGTAAGTTTCAGAGGTCTACAGCAGATGGTACTTTGTCTGAAGACAAACTGTATTTCTTTAAACTGATTATGATATGATTTTGTACTGAAATAAGGTTTTCTGAATATTATAATGTATTTTTTAAAATCAGAGGGTAGAGTGTGGCTGTTTGGTATAGTTACGGGTTCTAAAAATAGATATGGATTATGCTTGTAAACTAGTCTGTTTCTGTGGTTGTGATTAAGTTATGAGTGTGGCTCTGATTGGGTCACATCAGTAGGATGTTCAGTCCCCACCCATGGTGGGTGGTGACTCAGAGATAAAACTACTTGGCAGAGCAGAGGAGTTAGTTCAAGTTTTGAGTTGGCGTTCTGATGCTGAGTTTGGATGTCGAGTTTTAAAGTTGGAGTTACAGGAAGTAAGGACACAGAGGAGCTTGGTCATGAGGAAGAATAGAAGGCTGCAGGTAGAGACAAGCCATTTGCCTCATTGACTACAGCTGGCCTTGTGGAGAGAGGCAAATCCAAGGGAGCCTCATATTCTACAGTTGACCTTGTGGAAACAGCAGAGGAGCTGAGCCCAGAGATAAGCAAGCCCCAGGAAAAGAGGAACCCAGGAAGCCTGAACCCTCACAGACTTCGGCAGTCATCTTTCTCCAGCACATGGCAATAAACTTTGGTGAGAGAAGTAACTTGTGCTTTGTGGTCTGGTAACTGTAAGCTTCTACCCAAAATAAATACCCTGTATAAAGACCAACAGAATTCTGGTATTTTGCATCAGCAGCCCTTTGGCTGACTAATACTATACCCAATAAATATATGTCCTAGAGATTTCAATTTTCTGGCTGTTTCTATGCTGGGTGATCCCTGAATCTCAGCAGAGTTGCAGCCAACATTTCCTTTCCAGTTCATTGGAGTCACCCAGGACAACTAACAAAAGGATTATAATGGATAATGTCCATCCCAAAAACCAGAGTATCTACAACTGCAAGTAAGTTAGTTTCATCTATTTGCCCGATGAGATCTAAGCCCCCTCTCAATCAGAAGCGGAGTAGACATCACCATACCCAAATCCTCAAGGTTGAAGAATGAACAAACATAAGGTGGGGTTTCACATATGAGCAAATTACACTTATTATCTTATTATTTTGTTAAATGGAAGAATTTAGTCCTGATTTAACAACAGTTGTCACCAGGGGTTCTGAAGAGGGATAGAGAAGAATAGGTGTAACATTTCACATATTTGGGACTTTGGAATTGTTATGCATGATATTGCAATGATGGATACAGGCCATTATACATTTTGTCAAAACTTATAAAATTGTGCAGTGCAATGTTTAAACCATAATATAAACTGTAGACTATGGTTAGTAGCAATGCTTCAATATGTGTTCATATACCACACTACTGGAAGATGTTATTAATAGGGGAAAATGTGAGAGGAGGAAGGGTGGGTATATGGGAAAAACCCTATATTTTTATGTAACTTTTAAGTAATCTCAAACTTCTTTAAAAATAAAGAGCAAAAATAGACAAAAGGCCTAAATATAAGAGCTAGAATAGCAAATTCTTGGAATGAAATATAAGGAAGCATCTTCAGAACCTTGTAATGGCAATGATTTCTTCTTGTTTACACCCAAAGCATTAGCTACAAAAGAAAAAAATAAGTAATAAATGAATGGGACTTTATCAAGGTTACATAATTTGTTCCTTCATTATGAGATTAAAATGACAATCTAAACAATGGGAGAAAATATTTGGAAACAACATATCCAATAAGATTTAATATCCAGAATATATAAAGAAATTCTTTATTGTAACAACAAAAAGACAAACAAGCCAATTAAAAATGGTCTAAAGACTTAAGAAGACATCCTTATATAACGCAGGAAGAGTCAATGTCTCCACCAGATTATTGGAATTGTTCTCTGAAGTGATGCCACTCTATAGCAAACCATTAGAGCAATTTACAATCTGTTGCCCATTCCAAAATTTATCATTCTTATCTCGTTGTTCACAAATCCCTGATCAGCAGTCTATCCAATCCTACTTCTTTGAATGGTGTAGAGTCATAACTCAACATTTCCCTTTTTTATTGGACAAAATTTCCTTTCACTGAGTATTTCCCTTCACCATTATCTTTTAGGGCCTCCTTGAGTAAATGCTGGCTTCTGTCCCTGGTAGGAGGACAGACAATCCCTTATCTATAATATGGACCAACACTGCCTTCTTAATAATGAGAAACTTCTATGTCTATGATCAGAAAGCAACACCCAATATCTGGTCAGAAACCTCCAGTTTTTATATTAATTTGAAGAATATGATCCTGATCCTCAATAACTATATTTATTCCTCTAAAGAAGGTATGTTTTTGTGCTGGTGAAGATGATACAGCAGAAAGGGAGATGGTGAGAGGTGTTGAGCCCCATACATATGTTGAAGGGTAGGTTTAGGCATGAGCAGGGTCATGTCACGTACTGTCACAGTAAGCAAGACCATGGATGTGAGAGGACCTATTTGGCATTAAGAGAATTAGAGTTCTGATTGATTGCATTTTGTCAATCAATTTATAATATTTTTCCTGCTGAGTATAAGAAGAGTGGAAATGTGTTGGCATTTTGGGAAAAGGGGAGGAGTCATGGATTACTAGTTTGGAGAAAGAAAGTCTACAGTTTAGGGATAGACGATGAGATTGCTGAGAGTCCACCTTGCTGTTTATAATATAGTGATATATTTAGAGGGACATCTGCCAGTAAAGTTTGTATTATTTCCGGCAATGATTTATTGTTCCTTATATAGTTTTTGACATGGCAATAGTCTGAGAATAGTATTTATCTCGGTTGAATTTCTACCAGGGAAAGAACACCACATTGTAGGGGAAGGGGATGGATTTTTAGAAGATGTCAAAAAAAGAGTTAACAATAGCAATAAAGTTAAAAAAAAACAACTCTGTATCTGTATGTGCTCATGTCATACTCCTTCAAAAAATTACAGGCAATGGATCTTATATGTTGATTTTATATTTTATTATACTTACATTATATATACACATATATGTATATATATGCACACATATATATGTGTGTTTGTTTATATATTTTATAGGGAATAAGAGAGAAGGCACAAATTTTTATTGAATAAAATATTGTTAAATTATATTCAATTATCTTTTCCTAGCATGTGAACTCATTTTCAATAAAAACAAAACTTAAAAATTAAGAATTGACATTACTTTAAATGTTCCTGTTTTATTTTCTTGGATGCTAAGACAAAACAATAAAATGAATTGGTGTAACAACAGGAGTTTTTCACAAGCTAGAGGCTAGGAGTCTTGCTTCCTCCTAGGATTCATATTTTCTCACTTGCTGGCGTTCTCTGGGGTTCCTTGGTATTTGTGTCACATGGCAATGCACATGCTGCATCTTCTTTCCTTTCCAGGTTCTGTGGACTTCCAGCTTTTGGGTATTTCCTGTGGATTCTCTATCTGACTTTCATTCTGTTTATAAAAAGGACTCCACTAATCCAAAGTAAAACCCAACTTGATTCAGTTAGGCCACATGTCAATTGAAACAATATATTAAAGAGAACCTGTTTACAAAGAGTCTACAACCCCTAGAATGTGGGCCAAGACCACAGACGGGTCCAAACTGGGTACAAATTCAGTTTACCACAGAACACTACTTTGTCCTTGCATATCTGCTGTTTTGAATGGAATACTAAGAGGTACTAAAATTTATTGAGCCCCTTTTCTGCAGCATGTACTATGTAAACACTTGACATATACCATTTTATTTAATTCTTAGAGAATCCCTTACAAAAGCCCAGCTTTATAGATTTGGAAACAAGCTATAATCTTAAGTGATTTGCTCATGTCAACTTAATCAGTGCTGGATCTGGCACTAACACTCTCCTGAGTCTCAAGTTCATTTTTTCTCACTGCCTGTAAAATTCAACTTGCAGCTTCAGTACAGCCAGCCATTGGCTGAAGTAATATGTTCATAAATCAGTTTAATTCCTCCACAAACAGAAGAAGAAAGTGCCCTTTTCATAACATCATTTGGTCACATTCACTAATAATTCTATATGGAAACTTATTATACTGTAAATAGAAAACTGTCCTTGATATGATTTCTGCCTTTATTTAGCTGTCTACTCATGAGTGGTTTCATCATCTATTTATCCTTAGTTTTCTCAACTACAAAATGATGAGATTTTAACAAATATTATCTAACATTTTTATATCTTTCAAATATATTTTCAAATAATCAGTCCCATCCTCTTTGGCCTAATTCTGAGAAACAGACAAATGTACCAGAATTCTCCAAGTTAATTGATTTGCCATATTTAAATACAGATCTGAGTCAATATAATATTTAAGTGAAATGACCAGGGTTTTGCCCCTGAAGGACTTGGGCAATAGGAGTGATTATAGAAGAAAATGGAATATATAAGGCTTGACAATGTAAGGTTCTGCCCTTAAAAGTTAGTGACTGATCCTTCTCTATTCTAACAGTAGAAACTGAGGCAGTTTTGTTTATTAGGAATGATATGACTTATTCTACTTCCAGTAGAAGAAATTAACAGGAGAGGAGGTTGGGATTAATCAATACACATATAAACAGAAAATAGTTCATGAGAGAAAGTGAAGATATTTTCTGTTTCCAATACATTCTAAACAATAGGTTCCTTGATGTGTTCATAAGTTTCATGTTAAAGAGCCTAATGAGGAATAGAAATAATGAGGACTGCATGCTATGAAGTGCTCTGTGGGAATTTCCATCTCCTAAATTTTAGCTTATAATGAAGAGGTTCCCATTTAAGACAGAAGGTTTTGGGTTGATGCAGGACATGTGTTTAGTGACATGATCTCATAGGATAGTTGTGTGGCTATGTGAGGACACTTTTGTGCTTAAATTTTAAATAATTCAATGGACAGTTTGCAAAATATGGTGTCATAAAGCTGCTTATTCACCCAAAATATAAGCTCAAGCAATTTGGACAAGGTGAGTCATGGTAATGTTATTGAATTGAGTTAATTTGGGTTAGCTTTCATCTTAGGTGGCTAATTTGGTGATAGTGTTTCTCTCATCAGAAAACTTGTTTTACTATATCAGGAATAGACAGCTCCATATCAAGTTTGAGAAGTCAAGAGTGACCAATTTCTTGGCCTGAGGCCCATTATCAGCTAAACTAATGTAATAGTCAAAGGAAATCAACTATTATTGAAGACCTACTATATTTGGAATACCTAGAGCTCATTAATTCTATCTTCCCCTCAAAAATTTCCTAGGAGGTTTTTGAGGTTGAATTAGCTGAGGCACAGAGAAAAACCAATTTGCTTATTGAATTTTGATTGTGAGATTTTTTAAAAGTGCACATTATCTGTACCTTTTGCAAAATAAATGCAGAACCCTGCAATTGAGCAATTTACATATACCTTGTCTTCTAAATTGATTGTTTTATTTTAACAATAAATTTCAGCCATATACCTCTGATGAAGGTCAAGAGGGACTCATTGTAAGTCCACCTCTGGCCACAGGGACACATTCTCCAAGTTATAATGTAATCAATGGGTCATGCTTCCTGTAATCCCAGTGCATTATATATGATCACCTAAACAATAAAGAATGCTGATGGGAGTCAATGAAAATTGACCCAAAGCTCTAAAGTAACTTTCATGTCCCGTACCCTAAAAGCTTCAAGTTCCAGATTTACAGGATCCTCATAGTAATGATATTTTCCACAGTTTGATGACATGTCATTATTCAATTTAGAAAACATATTAACTATTTTAACTTTCATCGAACAATCAATGTGACACTCTGAACAACAGAGAATGAAAGTAGAAATATCTGTGCCCCTTCAATACCATGGATCTATGATTTATGTAAACTTAGAGATGCCTCTGTTTATTCAGTGTTTGGCCTGTATATTTTTTTCCTTCTGGAAAATAAGACTGAATTATGCAAAATGAATGTAAGTGATTTTTCAAGTTATGCAACAACTGTAACACATGAAATGAATACTACTGTAATTTTTTGTATATATTCATAAGTGAAGGAAAACCTAGATTTCAGTTAGAAGTCAGAGAAAATAAAGATAAGTTGATTGCTTTCAATTCAAGATAATGGACCTCCTGAAATCTTTCCACAAACCCCTTTGTGGTCCCTGGAGCTCCGGTTAAGAACCTCTGCTTTAGATCCTTCCACATTCAAAGGCTTCTCATCTCATGGAACAGAATCTAAGTCCTTATCATAGCCTGGCTTTTCCTACACAAAATATTCTCATATCATTCAAATTTCCTCCTTGCATCCTAGAAGATTCAGAAACACTATGTTCCAGTACTTCATAGAAATAAGTTTGCTCTCACTCTAGGGCTTTTCACTTGCTATTCTCTCTGGATAGAATATTGTTTAACCAGACCTTGTGAAACACTAACTCTTCATAGAAGCTTTTACAATACTATTCTCTATTTGAAAGCACTGTCTCTTTATCCCTTTATCCTAATTATTCATCTTCATAATATCAATTAACATTTCATACTTGATTCCTTTGAGTTTATTGACTTGTATTTATTAACTACTATATATTAACTACTTGATTGTAGAGGATGGTATGTTTCAATCACCAATGAATCTCAGTTCTTAATAAAAACAGTATATAATAGACAGTGAAAATTTTGCATACATGAATGTATCATGATGATCTTATTTCTTATGTCCTAGTTTTTAATTCTGAAACTTTAATAGAAAACTGAGTCATGATCCCATATAGTGCCCTCATATAAAAATGTACATGCTATGCCCTCTGATTATGCACTTTTCTTTGTTATAATTTGGCAATGAGACAGCTATACAAATTAGTTCCCAATTTTCTACCACAGCTCTATTTCACACTTGTTTTCATGCTTACCAAAGTTATATGAAGTAGCAGTTTATTTTAATCTACTGAATGTAAACAATTTCAGAAAATACAAATCATTGATCTTTACTATTTAAAATCAATAATCTAAAATTATTATGCTAATTAATATACTGGGTCTTATATTGCATCAGGTCTCTCCTTCAGAGTGGACACAAGAAAAGCAGGAAATACCACACACAGATTGGGTAATAGAAAAAAAAAAGATACAACATGGCAGAAATAAAAGAAATGCCACAGTCAGTTTATGAATTTTTGGGAGACTTAGTAGAAAAAGAATGAATTGCCAGAATTCAAGTAACATAAAGAAAAGAGGTTTGAAGAAAGCTAAGTTACCAATAAAAATTCTCAAGAAAAGTCTTGGACATAAAAGCTAGAAAAGTTTTCCAGAAAAGCATCTTTCCTCATTTTTATCTCTTCTTGATGTATTTATACTATGATTAATATTTAATTTTAATTGTTTGCTAAACAATGAGATCTGAAGGGGTTATATACAAACAAAGGTAAGTTATAAATGAAATTGGAATCCAGAGACCCCTGCCTTATACTTGCCTTTCTACTTCAACAGCCCTGCAACTGCTTGACACTGCTGACATCTAGTGTTTTTGTACTAAATTAGAGTAGGAGAAAATAAATATCCTTTAATCTCAATATGCTTTAACCTGCTGGAAATAGCGAATAAATGTTGATAAATTGTAAAAAAGTAATCATTGCACAATTTAATGTGATATGAATTATGTATTTTGCACAGAATAAGTCATTTATCAAACAACTAGGAAACTCAGAACATCAGAAAAAATAGAAATTTGAAGATGCCACTCAGTTCCAAAGTTTGATTTTATCACTATTTGTATTTGAGAAAGTTATTCTTCCTACCTCTGGATACTACTTTTAATATTTGATAAATTAATACATGAATGTATAAATATACATTATTGGGGATCTTTTAATAAATAAGATAATGTGAAGAAAACTTCAAATAATTTGTTATCTCTAATACTGCAATATATTAGTTACTGTGTCTCTATTCCTGCTATATATCGATTATCAGATAATTAATAGGGAAAATCTGTGCATTTGACTTTTTTATATTTTTAAATGCATTTTTCTTATAGAAGTTGTGAACTTATAAAACAACCATGCACATGTGTTGAATTCCCATACAACACCCCTTAAGCAACAAACCACACCATTGTGGCATATTTATTACATACAATGAGATAATAACATCAGAATATTAACACTAACTATGATCTATAGCATACATTTGGCAAATTTTTTCATACTCCCCTATTATTACCACAGTACATCTTTGGCATTTGATTTGGATTCAGAAAATAGAAACCTCATGGAAGAGAGAATATTTAAATGCTGTTGTATAAATAAATTGTATCTTTAAGGGTAAATTCAAGGACAGTGATTTTGAATGATGGATGTATTTTTAGGAAAAATAAAATATAAAGAATATGAGAAGTAATTTAAAGGCATTGTAGATGGATCAGAAATTTAAGATTTGGAAGTGGGTTAAGTGATAGAGGACTTAGAATTTAAGCAAACAGGAAATTTCTGAGTGATATATGTCAGTTAATATTGTGAATATTTGTGTTAAATTATACACATTGGAGGAAGACAGGTGATTGCTGCATTTTCCAGTTCTTATGACTTGTTGATAATTTTTGATTGATAAATCTGACCAAGCAGTGTTCTTGGGAGGGGAATGTTATATTCATCTGATTTATCTTTTCAGCCCATAATGTGGAATTTTATAATTTAAAAACCACACATGTATTTATTGATTTCTAAGTTTATCAGAGAAAAATGGGAAGGGAGACATTCAATTCAGATATTTCAACTGATTCAACAGAAATCGAAGTGTTGCAGGAAGCATACTTGGATGCAAAAAAGCTTTAAAAAATTCAGAGTAAGTTTTTAATGTTCTTGCTTAATTTTGTTTCATGTTTTTATTTTTTGTTTGTTGGTTTGTTTTCACTTCTTGGAAAGTTCAAGCAGTAAGTTTTCATGGAAAAATTGAATCAAACTTCAAATGACTTCATTTTGTTGGGTTTGTTTCCCCAAAATCAAACTGGCTTACTTCTCTTGACCCTGATCATTCTCATATTCTTTCTTGCTTCGGTGGGCAACTCAACCATGGTTCTTGTCATACGTTTGGATCCCCGTCTCCACACACCTATGTACTTTCTACTGAGCCAGCTTTCCCTCATGGACCTGACGTACATCTCCAGTACCATCCCCAAGATGGTGTTTAACTTCATTTCTGGTCAGAAAAGCATCTCCTTCCTGGGATGTGGTGTGCAAAGCTTCTTTTTCTTGACAATTGCAGGTTCCGAAGGTTTACTACTGGCCTCTATGGCCTATGACCGTTATGTGGCCATTTGTCACCCCCTTCATTATCCAATCCGTATGAGTAAAAGGATGTGTGCCCAGATGATCATAGGATCTTGGACCTTGGGGTCCATCAACTCCTTGGCACACACAGTCTATGCCCTCCACATCCCTTACTGCCAATCCAGGGCCATTAATCATTTCTTTTGTGATGTTCCAGCCATGTTGCCTCTTGCATGTATGGACACTTGGGTCTATGAGTACATAGTTTTTGTGAGCACAAGCCTCTTTCTCCTAGTTCCTTTCCTTGGCATCGCTGCTTCCTATGGCCGGGTCCTTTTAGCTGTCTACCACATGCACTCAAAAGAGGGAAGAAAAAAGGCTTTCACCACTTGTTCAACACATTTAACTGTAGTGACCTTTTACTATGCTCCCTTTGTCTACACCTATCTTCGGCCCAAGAAGCTTCGCTCACCTTCAGAAGATAAGATTTTGGCAGTCTTCTACACTATCCTCACCCCCATGCTCAATCCCATTATCTACAGCCTGAGGAATAAGGAAGTGCTGGGTGCCATGAAAAGAGTGTTTGGGGTATTCTCTTCAATGAAAGAATAGTCATCATCATTCCTAATATCTTGTTAACCTCCTTTTCATGTTCATTAGAACATCCTAGAGCAGTGTTGTCAGAAAGGTAAATAATTTGAGCTGTTTTTACTTTAAAAATTTTTAGTACATTAATAAAGTGAAATGAAAAGTGGTATTTCTTTAATGAATATATTTATGTTATCCCAATTATGAATACTATAATCATGATCAATATCACCAACATTGTTATTAATTACATATTAATTATTAAAATATTTTGCAGAAAATATATTACATTTATGATTTTACATATTTTTTAAAATTTATTTTACATTATTTTTTTACATCCACCCCATATGCTTCTCTTGTCTGTCTACTTGTCTTCTCCAGCAGGCATGGGGACCCAAACCCAGGACCTCCCACATGTAAAGCAAATGCCCAAGGGCCTGCACCACATCAGCTCACCATGGGCTATGGAATCAGCTGGCTTGTGGCATCTGCTTCCTTAGGCATCTGCTCATTACTAGGGAATTGGAATCAAGCTCTCCTTGTGGTAGGTGTGGGCATCTAGCTCTCATTTGTTGGGACGCATGTTTCTAGCTCTCATTATCCTGAGGTGCAGCTTCTAGCTCTCTTGTGGTAGGTGCAGTCATTTGGCTCTCATTGCAGCATCTAATGCTCATTCCATCAGGATGCAGCATCTAGCTCTGATTGAGGGAGGTACGGGAGCCTGCTTGTATTCTTTAGAAGGCATTAGACCTGAACCGGGGACCTCCCATATGGTAGGTGGGGGTCCAACTGGTTGAGCCACATCTGCTTCCCTGATTGTACATATTTTACTATTAATATAATATTTATATTATCTTACTTAAAGATTATTTCTACATATAACTGATATAAAGTAATATCTTAGTTAACTTTTTTCATGCTGAGTCTTCAAAATCTTTGTGTATTAATACTTAAAATATATTTCACTTTTGATGATATGCATTTAAAGTGGCAAATTCACATGTGAACGGTTTCTACCATATTGGACAGCACAGCCTTAGAGCATCCACTGAAATGTGGAAAAAAGTATGTATGCATGATATATAAAATATAACATGATGTATTAAATATGGATAGTGTAATGTGAAACACCAAATGGAATAATTAGGCTTATGTGATATTTTCAAGAATTCACTTATCTGTTCTTCTTCTTTATAGCATGTATATGTTGGTTATAATAGTCATTGGGACTCCATCCCATCTAATATTCATTTATGAAAACTCTTTGAAGGGTGATTCTTTGATTTAGGATTTTTCTGATTTTAACAAAAATGTTGAGGTTAAGTAACCTGCATTGGCATATTAGAATAATAGACAATTTAATTTTACTTTGAAATTAACAAAATTATATATATAAATGACTTTAAAGAAGTGATTTGTACCTGATGAAACTATTATCTTAGAGTCCATTAGACAAATGCTTGGGTGTCTCCACATGACACATAAAATCAAAATAGGAACTTTCTTAGCTGTGACATATAAATTCTAAGTGGAAAATTAATGCAGGATGAAATAGTATGCTAATAAATCATAATGTTGGAATTATACAAAGTTTAATTATTGTTATTGTACTGATACACTTATGTTACTTCAAGTCACTCTATGAAGGGGATTATGTAAAGGTTCAAAGGATTTTAAGAAAAAATGGGGAGTTAGAAGTGTCCACCCTAGTCTCCATTCAAGGTTCAAGTTCACACTCCCATTATTTTTCCCTAAATTCATTTATTATCTCTAAGTATTTTACATGACTCTAGATCATTTCAAACTTAAAATATGTCATGCACATTGCCATTAAAATTATTTTCTTAAAATACAGTTGTGGCCTTTTCTTTCCCAACCAATGATTCCTTATTGGACTCACAAACTTTCCAAACCTCAATTCATATTTAAATATTATAAAAGTTACATTATGTCTAACTTTAACTGTTTCTACCACCTGATCCCCATACCCAGTGTTGTGATTACACTAAATCTCTAGTTTATCAATGAAGCACTCCAGATAATTTCTCTACACACAGCCAAAAGATTCATTGTCTAGAATCTCGAATCTCCTTTTGTCTCTTTAAATGGACTGAGAGCCAAATTTCACATTCTATGATACTTGTCATTTTTTTTGCATTTCTTTGTGAATTAAATATATATGAAAATTAATAATATAATCTTAAATAACAAAATTCCTCTATAATATGTCACAAAGTTCATAATTTATAAAAGATATATTGATTAATGTGACTACTTATAAACACCTCTACATGGCTTTAATCATTTTCAAGAAATCTAAAAGTAAATAAATATTCCAATAATGTGGAATTACATTAAAAGACACCAGGAACCTTGATATATAAAGGTTTCCTAACAACAACAGAGGAAAAAAATAAACCCTACATTTCAATAGAAAAAAATGGGTAACATTTCTTAGAAAAGAAAATGTAAATGACTCTAAGATGTATGGGTTGTTCAATATCACATGCATATTAAAACTATACTGAGAAATCAATATTTACCAATAAGTTTAGGAAGAATAAAAATACTTTAGAAAAAATGTTTTCTGTTGCTAGGGGATGAAAAAAACACATTCTCATTCACTATTGGGATGCAAATGTGTATAACATCTATGATGAAATTTTACTATTCCCAATTAAAAAAAAATCCTCTTTGACCTAGTAATATAACTTCTGGGGATATCATTTACAGGCATATGGAAGATGTAAGATACAATAATCACATACATATTGCAATTTGTATTGATTTCCACAGCAAACATTTAGAGATTAGCAAACTTTATATCAATAGAAAATTGAATAAATAAAGCATAATGCATATTTCTAATGGAATAGTTTATATTAGTGAATTAAGTTGGATCAGCTCTATATGCTCCACAGGAACAAATTTAAGATAAATAATTAAATAGAAAGGCAATGTGAATGCTTATATTTCTATTAATTGAAAATTGGTTAATTCATAATGACCTTTCATCTGAAGGCCAATAAAAAGTCAAGAAGGAAGAATATAATGTAATCTGCTTAACAGTATTACAGACTCATGCATTGTGTAATTTCTGAGTCAATATACTGGAGAAGATGGAAATAAAAAAATATAATAAGCCTTGATTTGGGGCTAACCAGGAAGAGGGAACTGAGAGGCAAGCTAAGAATTCCTTTGGAAATTCTTTCAGGAAGTGCCAGAAGGAAAGGGAAGAAAAAATATGGCAAAAACAGTATTTGAAGAGATAATTGTTGAGAATCTTTCGTAATTGATAAAAACCATTTATTAACACATTAACACATTAACAAATTTCAATGCATCACAAAACAGATGTAAAACATTTACCCCAAAAATACATTGAGGAGGATCCAAGATGGAGGAGTAGAGAGCAGTAGGGCACACTCATCCTCCAGAAATGGCAAGAAAACATGCAAGCTTACTGAACACAGGGGAAGTCTCCCATCTTTATAATATTTTACATGTATATGGTATATTTGTTAGAATTGAGGTACAAATATTGAACATTTCTCCTAATCATCGTTAATGGTTTACATTATTGTTTACATTTTGAACCACACATATATATAGGTTTTGACAAAATTTAAGATGGCCTGTATCCGCCATTGTAAGATCATGTAGAACAATAACAATGCCCTAAAAATGCCCTATTTCTATCTATGGTATTCTTCCCTCCCCCTCCCCTTGGAACCTATGGTAATCACTAACTTTCAATTTTTGAAGAATAAAGTTCATAGTTATATGCAATAATAGTGAGTGCTTGACATATTTGTCTGGTTTCTTTTATTAGGCACTTCTTGTGTTCTTGAGAGATTCTTGCTCCTCTAATTCAGGACACTACAGGGCAGGAGTTTAATATTTTCTTGTTTATTGAATAGGTCTCCAGCCACTGAGATAACATATTTTGACAAGATGAACACTTTCAAATTCAATAGGAACATGCCCCATGTGCACCCTATCCTGAATATTCCCCCACCCCTGACAACCTGCAGCAGTAACCCTCCCCTGCAATATTTGCCAAAGTATATACTCACCAATATATTTTAAACCACAGACTTATAATTCCCCACACTTCACCTGCTCCTTCTTTGAGCCCTCCCCAGTGTTCCATGGATAGTCCAACCCACCCGCCCACACTACTCCTTCTCACATTCCAGCACTGTCGAACCCAATCTCATCACCACAGCACTCTCACACCCATCCATGCCCAACTTACTCCTTCCACCTTATATAGGTTTTGTCCATATTACTCCCTTTCTATCCCTGATAACCTATTTTCCAGACTCTAACTCTGTGAGTCTGCTCTAATTGTTTAACTCCTATCAGTGAGGCCATGTAATATTTTTCTGGCTCTGAATGGCTTATTTCACTCAACATAAGGTCTTCAAGATTTATCCATACTGTCCCTTGCATTAATACTACTATCATTCTTGCAGTGGAGTAATATTCCATTGAATGTATATACCACAATTTGCTTATCCATTCATCAATTGATAGACACTTGTGTTGCTTCCACCTTTTGACAATACTGAATAGTGCCACTATGAACATTTGTGTGCATATATCTGTTCATGTCCCTGATTTCAATTCTTCTATGTATATACCCTACCCAGAAGTGGGATTGATGAGTCATATGGAAGTTCTATAGTTAAGTTCCTGAGGAACTGTCCACAATGGCTGCCCCATTATACACTCTCACCAGCAGTTCATAAGTGTTTCCTTTCCTCCAGATTGTCTCCAACACTTCTATTCCTCTGTTTTTCTTTCTTTTTAATAGCCAACATTCTAATAGTTGGAAGATGATATCTCATTGTAGTATTGATTTACATTTCCCTAATAGCTGGTGATGTTGAGCATCTTTTCATGTGCTTTATAGATATTTGTATTTCTTCTTTGGAGAAATGTCTATTCAAATCTCTTACCCATTTTTAAAATGAGTTCTTTGTCTTTTTAATTTTTGAGATGTAGTATTTTTTCATATATCCTGGATATTAGCCCTTTATCAGATAAGTGGTTACCAAATATTTTCTACCATTGAATAGTGTGGCAGTTTGAGATAAGTTATGAATCACAACAAAGAGAAAGATTATGTTTGTAAACTGGTCTGTTCCTCTGAGTGATACACTTTGATTTTATAAAATTCAAAGATTTCAAGTTTATTTGATAAGAATAAATTTAGGGCTTTTTATTATAACAAGTCAGTAAGGCATGACTCCAGTTAGGTGCCCACCCCCTTGATGAACCTATGTAAATGGGCACTCATTCAAGAAGACACATGGAAGTGAGAGAGCTCCAAAGATGCCAGAGGAGACAACTTTGCCAGTTTTGATTCTGGAGCCACAGAAGGGGAGATAAGCCATTTACCTGATAGTTTGAAGTAGAAGATAGAGCAGCTGAGCAGCTGAGAAGCTATGAGAGACAAGCCCTATGACAGCTTACAGCTGAGGTCAGGAAGAACATGGGCCCATGAAGCCTCAAGAGGAAGAGGATGCTCCAGAAGGAGAGAACCAGCAGAGGATAGCAATCATCTTGTTTCAACATATAGCAACTGAATTTGGTGAGGGAGTCACCTTGAGTTGGACTTTTTAAGGTCTTGTAACTGCAAGATTTTACCTAAAATAAATACCCTTTATAAAAGCCAACCAATTTCTGATAGTATGGATCAGCAATCATTTGGCAGACTAATACATTAGGCTGCCTTTTCACTTTCTGGACAAACTCTTTTGAGATGCAACAGTTTTTAATTTTGAGGAAGTCCAATTTATCTGCTTTATCTCTCATTGTTTGTGCTGTAGATATAAAGTTTTTGAAACCATATCTTAGTATAAGACCCCATAGAGGCTTCCCTATATTATCTACTAGGAGCTTTATGGTCTTGGCTCATATGTTTAGGAGTTTGAGCTTAAGTTAAACTTTGTATAAGACATGAGATGGTGATCCTCTCATTCTTTTGGATATGGATTTCCAGTTTTCCAAACACCATTTGTTGAAATGGTCATTCTTTCCCAGTTGAGTAGGCTTGGTGGCCTTGTTGAATATCAGTTGACTGTATATGCAAGTTCTATATCAGAACACTCAATTTGGTTTCATTGGCCAATATGTCTATCCTTGTGCCAAAACCACATTTTTTACCACTGTAACTTTCTAATGTTTACAGCAGGTACTGTAATTCCCCCAATTTCATTTTTCTTATATATATTTGCTATTGGGGGCCACTTCCTTTCCAAATAATTTTCACAATTAGCATTTCCAATTCAGTAAACTATGCTCTTGTAACTTTATTGAGATTGCATTAAATCGTAAATCAATTTGGGTGCCACAGGCATCTTAATGATATTTAGTCTTCCAAACCACAAACATGGAATATTTTTCCATTCATTTACATCTTTGAATTCCGTTACAATGTTGTGCAGTATTCTGTGCATATGTTCTTTAAATCTTTAGTTAAATTTATTTCTAGGTATTTTATTCTTTTAGTTTATAATGTAAATGAATTTTTTTCCTAGATTTCCTCCTCAGATTGTTCATTATTGGTATACAGAAATGCTACTGGTTTTTTCATGTTTATCTTATATGCTGCAACTTTACTGTACTTATTTATCAGTTCTAGAAGCATTGTTGTAGTTTTCTTGGGCATTCTATTTATACAATCTTATCATTTGCAAATATTGAAATTTTTATTTTTCTTTCCAATTTGCATGTCTTTTGTGTTTTTTTTCTTGACTAAGTGTTAGAGCAAGTACTTATAGCACAAAGTTGTATAAGAACAGTGAGAGTGGATATCCATATCTTTTTCCAGATCTTAGATGGAAAATCTTTCACATTTCACCTTTGAATATGATGTTAGCTATGTTTTTCATATATACCCTTTATCATGTTGAGGAAGTTTATTTCTTTTCCTATCATTTGAAGTGTTTTTATCAAGAAAGGATGATGAATATGGTCAAATGCTTTTTTCTGCATCAATAGAGAGTCGTATGTGATTATTGTATTTCAATCTGTTAATGTGGTGTGTTACCCTGATTTTCTTAGGTTGAACCACCCTTGCATAACTGGGATGAATCCCACTTGGTCATAGTGCATAATTCTTTTGATGTGTTGTTGAATATGATTAGCAAGTATTTTGTTGAAGATTTTAATCATCCAGTTTGTTTAGAGAAATTGGTCTACAGTTTTCTTTTCTTGTGGTGTCTTTGTGGGTCTTTGTATTAGGGTAATGCTGGCATCATGAAATGATTTAAGCAATGTTCCTTTCACTTATATTTTTTTGGAAGAGTTTAACAAGGATTGCTGTTATTTCTTTATTTCTTTTCAGAATGTTTGGTAGGATTCACCTCTCCTCTGAAGTCATATGGTTGTGGGCTCTTTTTAGTTGGGAGGTTTTTGAGGACTAATTCAAGCACATTACTAGTGATTTCTCTATTGCATTAGTCTATTTCTTCTTTCATAAATGTAGGCTGCTTGTGTGTTTCCAGAAATTTGTCCATTTCATCTAAGTTATCCATCTTGTTAATATACAATTTTCCCAAGTATTCTCTTTTGAATTTCTTTGTTTCTGTGGGTTCAGTGGTGATATCCTCTTGTATTTTTTTTTATTTTTTATAATTGTATCTTCTCTCTTTTTCTTTGTTAGTCTAGCTAAAGGCATGTTAATTTTATTAATCTTCTCAAAGAAAGAGCTTTTAGTTTTGTTAATTTTTCTAAGGTTTTTTTTTTTTTTTTGCTGTTGTTGTTCTCAATATCATTTATGTCTACCCTTGCCTTTGTTATTTCTTTCTTTCTGTTTGCTTTGTGATTAGTTTGCTATTCTTTTTATAATTCCTCCAGGTGTCCAGTTAGGTCTTTCATTTTAGCTCTTTCTTGTTATATAATATAGTCATTTAAGGTTACAATTTTACTTCTCAGAACTGCTTTTGCTGCATCCCATAGGTTTTGATATCTTGTGTTTTCATTTTCATCTATTCCAAGGTAGTTAATATCATTTATAATTTCCTCCTTGACTCACGGATTATCAAAGAGTGTGCTGTTTAACTTCCATATTTTTTTTTTGTCTATTCCTGTTTTCTGCCACTTACTGATTTCCAGCTTCATTCCTTTGTGGTCATAGAGATTACCTGGTGTATTTTCAATCTTCCTGAATTCCCTGAGAGTTGTTCTTTGACCTAGCATATTGATCATTCCTGGGAAGTAATAAATGTGCTCTCAAGAAGAATGTATATACTGCTGTATTTGGGTGTAATGTTCTGTATATGTGAATTAGGTCTAGATCCTCTAAATTATTATTCACTGTAGCTATTTCTTAATAACCTTCCATCTAGATGTTCTATCTAAAGGTGATTATGGTGTATTAAAATCACTCACTATAATTGATAATTTTAGAGGCATTTATTTATCCACTTAGTTTTTCCACTGTTTGCCTATATCTCTGCATCCCTGGATCTAAGGTAAGTTTCTTGTAGACAACATATATAATAGTTGGGTCATATTTCCTTATCCATTTTGTCAATCTGTATCTCTTGAATGGAGAGTTTAATCTATTATCATTCAATGTTATCACTGTCAAGGCATTATTTATATTAGCCATATATACTTTAGGTTTAGATATGTCAGATTTTTTTTAAAAAAATTATTGATATATATCAATAATGCAAAAAATATTTATCCAAAGTGTGCAATCAGTGGTATTATTTATAATCACATAATTGTGCTTTCATTACTTCAATTATCATTAAAGCATTTTCAGTGTTTCAAAATAATAATAATAAACAAAAATAAAAGGCAAACAAGAAAATTCTTCACCCCTGAATCTCTGTTTCCCCTACTGTACATAGCTGTTAATTCTGGCTATTGTTGTACAATTATTTATTTGTTTATTAAGCAGTTGTATTGAGATATATTCACATACCATAATATCTATCCAATGTGTATAATCAATGGTTTTTTTTCAGAAGTTAAAAAGTCTTTTATTATAAAATTATAAAATAAATAGAAAAATAGATTGAAAGAAATTACAAATTTTAAAAGAGAGTACATGGCCAGGTTATATTTAATATAATCAAATATAAAAAATAGCATAGCAACAAACATTTATAAATGTAAAAATAATTAAATTGTAAACAAATTATTTAAAACAATTCTAATTTTCATAGTACAACTCTATTAGATATAATGATATCTAAATATGAAAAAAATTATTGGCTTAGTTATTTAACTTTCATTTAAGCTATAATTATTTCTATAATCATATTCCTATTTTGGAATTCTTCACATCTTATTGGAATGAATTACAGCAGATAACATTTTGCTTACTCATAATTTTATGAGGCAGAAAAACTCAAAATCTTGTTTAAGAGTAATCATATGAAAAGATTATCGATCCAGATAGATTATTTTAATTAAAGAGTATGAATAAGAAAGGGTTACAGAAAAATGAAGTATCCAAAAATATATCTCTTCTCCAGTCCCACTCAAATAAAAGCAAGTATTTCTTTCATATGAAAAAAATTACAGAATACTGGTGATGGGAATAATTTTCCAGTTGTATTGAGTACTTATTGTTCATATACTATAATGATGTTATTTTACACTTCCTGGTTTACTCCAGCTCTTTTTTGTTAGTTTCCATGGAATACCTTTTTCCAACCTTCAATTTTAACCTGGTTGTTTCCTTATGTTTCAGGTGGTTCTCTTGTGGACAACATATAGTTAGCTCATATTTTTTATCCATTCTATCAGTCTATGTCTTTTGATTGGTGTGTTCAATCCATTAACAATCAGCATTATTAATGCAAAAACATTATTTGCTTCATCTATTTTGTTCTTCAGCTCTTTGTTGTCATATCATTCTATTATCTGTCTTTTCTTATCCTTTAGTTTACCCTTCTTAATAATCTTCATTTCTAAACTGTTTTCCAAATTTCTTGCCCTTGTTTTTTCCTTTCAGGCTGCAGCATCCCATTTACTAACTCTTCCAAATCTGGTCTTTTGGCAACATAGATTATCAGTTTTGGTTTTTCTGTGAAGACTTTGAAATCATCTTCATTTTTGAAGGACAGATTTGTCAGATACAGCTTTCTTGGCAGTTGTTTTTCTTTTTTCTTTTCTTTTTTTTTCCTTATAGGTCCTTACCTTTGTAATACCCCTGCCTTCCATGTTTTCACATGAGAAATCAATCTTTAATTTTATTGAAATTCCCTTATATGTGATGAATCTGTTTTCTCTTGCTACTTTCAGTATTCCACCCTTCTCTTGATTATTTGACAAATTTATAATTATATGTCTTTAGGTAGACCTCTTAGTATTTATATTGTTTGGGGTACACTGCACTTCCTGGCCATGTACATCTATGTCCCTCAAAAAGTTGGGAAATATTCAGCCATTATTTCTTCCAACCTTTTTCTGCTTCCTTTTCCTTCTACCTTAACTTAACTACCTGAACTACACATGAACTTAACCATAACAAATTTGTTACATCATAATCAAACACTTTTTCATTAATCTTTATGATAAATGACAAGATGCATGATGACTGCCCCTTATTATAGACTACCAAAGTTACTGTAAAATTGTGGAGAATAGGTAATACTAAATTGATCAAATTTAATTCAATTTTCTAGAACTATAATAGGCTGGAATGGTTAAAGCCAATCAAAGAAATATGTGGTGTTTGAAATGCAAACAATAAATAAAATGAAAATTATATAAATATAAGTATGTTATAGTTTAATAAGTATCATGAAAACATTTAAAATAAGTCATGGATTTAGGAAACAGGGGGATTGTCAATACCAGACCTGTTCAGAGAAGGCTACAATATGGAAGTAAAATTATTCCTGGTGAAGTGTTGGTAATCTGTTTTTTAGATATTCAAGGGAAGGGCATTCTGAGTAGAGGAAACTATGAGAGTGGAGACCTTGCAGGCAGGCCATACCTGGCTGACTCAAAGAGCATGAGTAGATAGAAGGGCTAATCAAAGTGGATGAGAGTTAAAAAGATTAAGTAGTGCCTAAAAAGGATGGAAAGGCATAGTCTATAAGGTATTGTAATGGTTTGAGTTTGATTTAATTATGAATTCCAAAAATATAGATTAGATTATGTTTGTAAGCTGGTCTGTTCATCTGGGCATGATTGAGTTGTGAGTAGGGCGTTAACTGCCACGTCAGTGAGACTTTGAGCCCTGCCCCTTGGTGGGCTTGGTCTCAAGTAGAAAAGCAGACTGAGAGAAGAGATTTGGAGAGAAGCAAATTGAGAGCAGAGCTTTGGAGGAGACTTGAAAAGCAGTTCTGATGCTGGAGTGAGCCGTTCGCCCGATAGTCCACAGCTGG
>PVKH010002440.1:0-10282 GCA_004027955.1 Chaetophractus vellerosus
GCCCATGGCGGCTTGCCATTCTCAAGGCGGTCTGCCCGCTAGGAGAGGTCCCCGGGAATCGAACCCGGGGCCTCCCATGTGGTATGCCGGCACCCTATCCACTGGGCTATCGAGCCGGCCCCCAAGATTTAATTTAGACACTAACATTTTAACTATTCTCTTGGATGAAAAACAGCTTGGTTTTGTTTTTATTTTGCAAGTTCCTGATTATTAATTTTAAAATGTATTCTAACATTTTTGGTATTCGTTTTTATTCTGCTTATATGAAATCTATAGATTGATAATGAATGGTTAACATGAACCTCACAATTTAAAAATAATTTCATTCAATGACAAAATCTTCACTTATTTTCACTAATTGAGAACCCAGAACCCTAGATATTTTAAATTTTATATAGACTATTGTAGGAGTTTGATATTATTGATGAATTCAAAAAAGAAATATTGGATTATGTTTGTAAACTGGTCTTTTCTTCTGTGCATATTAGAGTGTATTGGATTCAGAGGTTTTTCTTTTACTTGATTAAATAATGATTAAGGCTTTGATTGAGCCACGTCAGTAGGACAGAAAAACCGCACTGCAGAGGAGGGAGTTTGGAGTTTTTGAGCTCCAAAGTTCCCGGGAAGTAAGCAGACTGAGGAGCTTGGTCTTGGGGAGGGAGAGAAGGCCCCAGGAAAAGAGACAAGCCATTCACCTGATAGTCTACAGCTGGCCTTGTGGAGAGAACAAACAGCTGAGCCTGGAGATCATTGATCCCCCGAGAGAAAGACAAAGCCTAGAGAGCCTGACCCTGGAGCCTTAAGAGGAAGAGGAAGGCTGAATGTCAGCAGATATCTTGCTCCAACACGTGGCAATAGACTGGTGAGGGAAGTAAGTTGTGCTTTATGGCCTGGTAACTGTAAGCTTCTGCCCCCAAAAAATACCCTTTATAAAAACAGACAGATTTCTGGTATTTTGTATCAGCACTCCATTGGCTGACTAATACAATTATATAAAACAATGATTTAAATTTGACATATTTGAATAGTTGAGTAAATGGAATCATAGAATCAAATCAGGCAGTAGCATACATTTATGTTACTATTAAATATCTTGCGTATAATTTGTCCAGATTTTGCTTTAAAAAAAAAAGTCAAACCAATTAAGAATGAATAAGTTAATATTTGTGATATTTGTAAAGTATTTTTAGTACTTTAAAAAATAAAGGCATAATCTAATGCAGGATAAAATATTTATGTGAAATTTTGATTAGCATCATTATTAAAAGAGTAAGTGACTGCTTTTGGAAAAATAAATCCCTTAGCTACCAAGGAATGCTAGGTTGGAATCGCCTTCCTATAAAAACCAAAAGCTGTGAACTTAAGATTTTGTAGTAATTGTGAGAAAGGATGGTTAGTATTTTGTACTAAGTCCAGAGTGATGAAACAAATTAAATTGACATATTTGGACAGATATATCCAGATCAGAGTGGAAGCCAATATTATTCTGCCCTGATATCTTTGTCTCTAATCCCCAGGCACCCTAACCTTTTATTTTTAATTAAAAAAAATTTTTTTTTAATTAGAGAAGTTGTAGGTTTACAGAAAAATCATGGAGAAAATACAGAGTTCTATAGTCCATGGTTTACATTAGGGTTTACAGTATTTGTTGTACAGTCTTGTGTTTTTTAAATTATTTTTATTCAAGTGGCATAAAGGCAACCTAAATTTTCCCCCTTTTAATCACATTAAAATATATAATTCAGCAATGTTACCCCCCCCAACCTTTTAATCACCTCCCCTCACCAAAATTCTTGGAAGCATTTTAATATAAATGATATGCAAGGAACCAAGATTGGGATTTTGAGTATAATGTATGTACTAACACGTTCTGTAGACCTGAAAAAGCCACCTGCTCCTCTTTTCAGTTTTCTCCTCCATAAAATAGGGATAATAATATTATCAATCAATGATATTAGTTAGAATAAATATTTATAGTGCTGAAATGTATAAATTTTAGAAAATTAAATTCATTTTTAAAATTATCATGTTATTTGGATTATATTTATATTTATGTGAAATGTATGTTACTCATAAGTATATTTATATTCAATTTTTATTATGTATTTTTATACTTGTAAATGTAAATTTAATTCTATACATTCATTTCACCTGTAACACTTAATTTTTCACATCTCCTTACTTGATTAAAAACTCCTTAAATACAGGTAACATGTCTGATTTATCTCTATCTCTGCTCTAGACAGTCTCTATGTGTTGTAGTTATTTTATGAATTTTTAATGAGTTAATTGAAAAGCCTTAAAAAGGAAATTATAAATAAAAATTTAAAAAAGCAACATGACTAATCAAGGGTCTTTACTCTAATTTGTAATAGAAGAATCAATATATTGAAATTATAACTCTTAACATGGTTGCTGATCTGACTCCAGGTTTTGATTTACTTCTGTTAAAAATGGATATATGGAATAATATTCTAAAGTGAAGCTGTCCCTAGTTTTAAAAAATAGAATGTTATAGTCTCTCTGTAGACATGTAGAAACATATGTCACATAAAGTGAAGTCTTGGCTTACTCCCAAATATACTATTCATGTATTTTCCTTTTCATTTATTTGTTTTCATTATTGATCTTTCAAGTTTGCAAGTCCAGGCTCATTTACATAATTTTTTGTTTCCTATTATTTCAAGGCCTTTGTCTCATTCATTTATTGGATTATGTTTTCTGAACATTAGTATTTCACTAGCTTTTCCTTATTTTCTCCATTTATTATTTTATTTTAATTTTCTTTTTGGATGTCTCATATTGTTTCTTTTGTATTTTTTTTTTAGCTTTTTTTAGCTCAAAGTTTTTTTTAAATTGATTTACTCTTTTCTCATTTAAAGTTTTTCTAATTTTATATGTTTAATCACATTTTGATGCAATATTCACTGATTTGGCTTATTTTCTGATTTATACACTCATATCCATTTAGAGATCATCACATTCTGTGCCCTCATAATGGAAATAAAGAAAGATGGCCATATTTGACAGAAATTATACATCATATCTGCTTATTGGAGTGGTTAATGAGTAGTCCCAATTTGATAGCACTTTTGTTGTCCCCTGTAAAATTTGATAGCTTTTCAGTATTTCTATTTTTTAATCAGGTATCGATTGCTTACAAAAAGCCACATCCAATGTTTAATATTTTATACAGATTTCCTCATTTCTTCCTCACAATAGTTCCATAAGTTTGTATTATTTCTCAATTTTGTGGTTGTGAAACTGAGAGTCAAAGAATGAAGTAACCTCAAAGTGTTTTCCTAGTTTCTTCTCTCTCTTTCTCTCTTTTTACTTTAACCATTTAGGCTCCTTTTCTCTTCCATGTTATTTCTTGTTTGTTTTTACATTAGCTTTTAAAGTCATTTAAACACATATTGACATTAAAATATACTTAATAGAACAATGATATGCTAAATTGTGAAGAGTGGCCAAATGAAAATGTCCATTCTTTGATCAGATTAATTAAACTAACTTTATTATTTTTTAATATCTAAGAGGTTCTTCAAATTGATGTTAACTTTCAGCTTGCTTCACATTCTGGAGTATTTCTGAAATACAGCAGGCTGAAAATAATCCTTATGGGATAATTTTCTAATGAAAGCAGATAGTTGAAAATCTTTCACAAAGTAAATGTATTTTGGTTTTATAAACATTGATGCTGCAGGCTCTGATGTTTCCAAACAGGGATGATGGTTATCACAGAAAAATGGTTCAATTTGTTTGGCACTGCTCTCCTGTGTCAAATATGAATAAAATCAAGGAATGTAGTCACATTATTTTTGAGTAAAAGACTTTACTTTCTGAAAGATAAAGAGATGTGATAATATACACCTATTGTTCTCTTATGAAATAATTGAAAACTGATTTTAGTTACATAGATCCAATGCCATTAACATCTGGATAATGAGAAAGAATTTACATGGAATAACAAAAGTATCAGTGCATTTTGTGTCAAGGCGAGAAGAGTAAAAATTGTCGTAACTTTACAGAAAAGCCGAATCAAACTACAAGCTAATCATCCACCAAATATCACTATTTATATTTATTAAAGTTAATTGAAATAGAAGGACTGTCTAGCCTCTGGAAAGTATATTAATTAAGAGTTAAACTAAGATTTCTTGGTTTCTCTTCGTTATCTTCTCCTCACATCTAGTATTTAAATGGAGAAATAATGTGTATAAACACACACACACACATACATATAGGATCAGAACCTAATGATAGTTAAAGCAGAATAAAAATATTAAAGGAATTGAAAACATCAATCAAATCTATGCTGTTGCACTTTGTCACTGCTAGGAGATATTTATCAGAAAGAATGGCAGAAAATGTATGGCTTCAGATAGCTTGTGGATATTTATTGCTGAGAAGATCCCTCTACTATAAATACATTGAAGACTAACAAAACAAAATAAATATTTATGAACACCAGTATTTAAAGTAAATAGATTATTTGCTTACATTATTCTAATAATTTATATGTGATATAAACTTACATTTGTTAGTCAACAGTTTAAATCTTTGACCAGTCTTTAAGCTATAGATAAAATAGTAAAGCATATACAATTTCATTCTTCTTAAAATATTTTATAAATGTGTTCTTTTATAGCTTATGGAGTATGTGAATTCTCTGTGACACAGTTATTTCAAGATTAGCTAAATGAAGAAGTCAGGTCTATGCTGTTTATATTCCTGGACAGTGTTTCTTCAATCCTCCTTTACTGTACTGAAAGAGTAATAGATATCTTCATGTTTGTATTACAATCACCTCTGTATTTTTATCATTTATTGGTGAGAGCAATTTGCAATAAAGCAATAATAAAACGGAATGTAATCAAATATCACTATGGTCTGTTATAGTGCAGTATTGTCAGATAAGAGTAATAGGTTTCATAAAATGCTGGGTGAATCTGAGAACACCCTGATTCAGTTGTTTTTCAGATTCATGGCTCAATAAAACTTATTCATGTACATTTGGTATGTACACATTGATATACAGTGAGCTATGTCTGTGATTTTATTTAATTGTATAGGTTCCTTTCCCAAAGTGGATTATTGAAGAACTTTATTAAGGATGTGTGAGTCAACATTCTTCAATGGATTTGAAATCACAAGTATCATAATAATGAGAAAATTTATTTTGTAGTTCTTAATTCTAGGGAGCCTTACCAAAAGAGAAAGAGGAACCAATGTTATGCCCTCTCTTTATTCTCAAGATACAAGGTTTTTGAAAGATCTGTTTATGTCAGAAACATTTAGCTAATTGCACAACATAAATTCTAAGACAAAAGGGTCACTATGACTGTGATATCCTGAAATGTTTTAATTTATAGTTATAAATACCTACACTGCACTTAAGCCTTTATTTCCTATAGAGACTTTTGGAGCTCTGGTCTCGGCATCTAGACTGGTGAAACTCTGAGCCCTTCTCACACATGTGTTGTTCCCATAAAGCAAAAGACGATGTATGTGAAGGAGATGACTGAAATATGTTTTTTTCTCAGTGCTTCAGTAAAACTGCTATTAGAGAGACTGGAAGATACATGGATTTAGACTATAAAGTTTCAGTGGCTGTTGTGTGCAAAGTAAGCAACTCTGCAAGGTTGCAGTTATACTGCATAACTTTTTGCATAAGGGTTCAATTCTTCCAAGAATGTATATATGTTCTTTATCCTGAACTCCCAAATTCAAATGCCTATCAGTGCCTAGTCAATTGTATACATGTGAATCAGAATGATGAGCAACACCGTGAATATGGTGGCGTTTGGTAGGTACTAGACAGATCTAAGCCATACAGATTTGGTTTTAAGAATAAGAATTTTCTGACCAAACAGAATATTTCTGCTGCCTGAATTCTTCAGTATGTGGCTTCTGAGAGAGCACCAAATATTTAATCCCAATATCCAAGAAGAAATAAAAGTGCTTCACCTCTGCATAGTAAAATAAGATGAACTGCTCTTCTTCCAAGGCAATAACTCACTTTCCTACTCTGGGCTTAAAGTTTAGGCTTAGATGACCTACAGTATTCTGAGTCTGGGGAGAGGCAATCAAAAGAAAAATCAAGGGAAAAGCCATGATACCCAATAGCTATTTCATCATATTGGAAAGGGCCTACAATTATGGGGAAAACTGATGTTTGTCTGAAAAAATTGCATGCATATCAGCGGTTCATCCAGCCCCATAGCGTCAAATACCCTCTAGATGATGAAGAATTCCAGTGTTATTTCCTACTCCTAACACTTTCTCCTGAACTCCAGACTCATATAATAGTTAACTGCCTAGTCAATATCTTTGTATGTATATTGTATTTTGTTAAGATATTAGCTAAGCTGCTATAATAATATATTGCAATAATATATTGACTTAAGCAAAGTATCAGTTAACCTCGCTCATGTAGATGATCAAGATTGATAGAACTAACTCTCTCATCTTCAATGTGTGGTGGCAAGAATAGAGAAAGGGTCAGAAAGACATGCATATATTTTTTATAAAGGCACAATCCAGAGCAGGTGCACATCGCTTTCTCTTATACTCCAATGGCCATAACTCAGTTATATTGTGACACCAAGTTCCAAGAAAGGCCAAGAAAGGTGCTCCTCTTAAATTCAGTAGTACTAATATGAAAGAAGAGAGAGTGGATATTGGTGGACAGCTAGCAGTATCTGATAGCACATGCTCAATAAGTATCTATAGACTGAACCTGTCAACAAATGGAGCTCTTGATTTTTCTTTGTAAATGTGTTTCCCCTATCATTTGTCTCATTTCTGTAAATGAGAATTCCATTCTCCCATATATTCAGGATAAAAATGTTGGGGTCGTCTAAGTTTTCCTTTTTTCACTCCAAATTCTTTCAATCAGTAAATCTCACCACCCCTTCCTTCTAAATATATCAGAATCCTACATATCTCTTTACCACCTCTACTTCTACCATGTCCCAAGCCATTATTTTCTCTCACATGGATTATTATAATAACCTCCAAACTGGTCTTCCTGCTTCCAAACTTTTCTTGCAACAGTATATTGTGTACACCGCAATTATTATGCTGCTCTTCAAATTTTGGTACACTTCTGGTCAAATATATCTCACTCTGAATTCCATAACCTACAAGGCTCAATGTGTTTAACCACCTCCCTTACCTGATACTTCCACTCTTTCCCTCTCTCCCCCCTTTTCATTCCATTTCAGCCATACTATCCCCTTAGCTGTTTCTCAAGCACAAAAAAATATCCTCCCTCTTTGAGGCTTTTGAACTTGTTGCTCTATTTGGTTGAAATTGTTCCCCCAATTTCTGTTTTCACTTTGTCACTGTCTTCAGGTCACTTTTCAAATACCACCTTTTCAGAGAGGACTTTGTATAAAAAAGACAGCAAATATATAGCAGTCACTCTTTTTTGTCTTTCCTTGCTGTATTAGTCAGCAAAATGGGTGCTGATGCAAAATACCAGAAATCTGTTGGCTTTTATAAAGGGTATTTATTTGGGGTAGAAGCTTACAGTCACGAGTCTCTCAAGGTACCATAAGAGGTACTTTCTCACCAAAAGTCATTGGCCACATGTTGGAGCAAGATGTTGTGATCTCTGTGCAGGTCCAGCCTTCCTTCTTCTTTTTAAGGCTCTGTGGTCCCAGCTCCTTCCAATCTCAGCTATAGGCTGGTATAAGGGTTGTCTCTCTGCTGGCTCAGCTGCAACTGTAGCCTATTAGGCTCATCTCTCTTCCCAGGGTCTCTGCTGTGTCTACAGAGCCATCTCTATTCCTCTGTGTTCTTCTCCTGTGTTTTACTTCCCCGGGCTCCAGCTCAAAACTCCAGCTTTCTCTTCTGCTATGTCATCCTACTGACATGGCCCAATCAAATCCTTAATCATTATTTAATCAAGTAAAAGTGAAACCTCTGAATCCAATCCAAACTAATATGCCCAGAGGGATAGACCAGTTCACAAACATAATCCAATGTCTATTTTTGGAATTCATAAACTATATCAAATTGCTATACTAGCTTTATTGTTTTTCATAAAATATTTATGTATTTATAGTTTATATGCATGGATATATTGAAAATACATTCAAATATTATTAAAGTGCATTGAACATAGTAGTTGCTCCATCATTATTAATCAAGAGGTAGGTGGTGGTCAGAATAATGGCTCCTTATGGAGTTATATCCTAATCCACAGAACCTGTGATAGGTTATATGGCAAAGGGGAATTAAAGTTGCAGATAGTATAAAGTTTGCTAATCAGCTGAACTTGAAATAGGGACATTATCCTGGATTATGTGGGTAGGCCCAATCACAGGGGCTCTTAGAAGTAGAAGAGTGAGGCAGATGGGAGAGAATGAGAGAAATGGCAGCATAAGAAGGACTTGGCCCATTGTGCTGGCTTGAAGATGTAAGGGGGGCATAAGCCAACGAATGCCATTGGCCTCCACAACCTGGGAAAGGCAAGAAAGCTGATTGTCCCCCAGAGCTGCCAGAAGGAGTGCAGCCCCACCAATACACTGATTTTACTCTAGTGAGGCCCATTTCAAGTTTCTGACTTCCAGAACTGTCAGATAGTAAATATGTATTGTTTTAAGCAACTAAGTTTGTGGAAAATTGTTACAGCAGAAACATATTTTAGTTTAATGTGATTTGGATATACTCTCAACCAAGATAAGAGACTTGCCTGAGTGTGATTCTTACATTCTATGAAGATATTTTTGTTAATCATTTAAAAAAGAAAAAAACAAAAAAATTCACTTCATTTCTATCTAACCAAAAATAGCATCAGTCTTTCCATAAATGCTAGTTGTGTGTATGCGTGGGAGTTTGTTTCCTGTTGGTCAGTGAGAACCAGATAGTTTGTCCTAACTTAGATAAACAGGTTTGAGAACTACTCAATCATCCTGCTTGGTTTTATTTAAAATTCTGTAGTAAAATAAATACAATGAATAACTGGCAAATTAATAGAAAAGTATGCTTTTATGAATTCAAGTAAGATTTCTAATAATAAGATAGATCTTAGTTTTGCTTTTTTTTTCACCAAAACTAGTAATCAACTATGTAATAATAATAATTATAATAATGTAATAATTAGCATTAATTTAGCACATACAGTGTGCCAGGGGATCTCAGGTACTAACTATTTTATATGCATATAATACATCTGTAAGTAATCCCCTTGAAACAACCCTTGGTGATAATTTCTGCTGTTATAGTATTTTATAGAATGAAGAAACTGAGGCATAGGAAAATAAGGTAAGTTGCTTATTTTCTAACAGTAAGTATTTTAGAAAAAGAACTTTATCCTAAAATTCACCCAGAGTATGTGACTTTTGCATACTTTAAAATCTTGGACTGCTATGAGTTAACAATCACAAGGAGATGGAGGGCCAGTGTTCAAGCATTTATATGAGCTCATTACTTTTTGAGGTCTCTCTGTTTACAGTTTTCTGTTCTCTACATTTCAAGAGAGCTAGTTTATATTATGCTCTGTGTGCATGTCTGTGTGTGAATGCGCTTATGTGTGTGTATTGCCTCTGCAGCTGCTAAACATGCACCTGCATCAGCCTGAATCCAGCAAAAACCCACTATTAGTGCATATTATCTGAGACTCTTGGAACAGTATTTGCTTGCCTTTGACATTAATGGCTGACCCTACTATTGCTTTATCTTTAAACAGCCAATCTTTTTTTCACAATATTCTTTCTATGGCACTATATTTAGCTAATAGTTCAATATGTTGTCATTTTGTTCTTCCAAGTAAGTTTGACATGTAGCAATTTCAAATTTGATTAATATAATGAAAAAAAAATTAGGAATAAGCTGTTAGGATATTTCAGTCATAATGTTTCTTTTCTCTTCTCTTTCTTTTCTTTTTAAACCTGATCATTTGTACAAACAAGAAGATGAGCTTTAAGTAAAGGGAGTATTTTCTTTCGTCATTTTGTATAATCAATGCTACAAAGCAAAATATAGACATTTAACACAAATCTCTTTTTTGATCAATATGCTGTTGAGGAGATACATTAGTGCCCACAAAAGGATTAAATATTATGGCTCCTTGCTGAATATTTCTTTTGAAAAGTAGTCAGTCACCTACATATTTATTGAGTACCTCTTTCAATAGGAACCATAAATGGAATTTAAATAGTTGATTCAAGTACATCAAGGATATTTAGGAAACCAAACACATTTTCCACATGTGAATTAAAAATACAGAATTTGAAATTTCATGTATCTGAATACCATTAGCTGGTCTTTC
>PVKH010002440.1:10382-27258 GCA_004027955.1 Chaetophractus vellerosus
TAACTAAGTCCAGTTGATCAAATTTGGTCAATTATTGTGGGACATTAAGATATACTTTAATCTGATTTGGTGTTTATTTAACCACTTAAAAATAATGTTGCCAATATATAGTTTATTTTTAATTTTTTCAATTAATTGCAGGATTATTGACAGCCTATTCAAGTAGTGCTTTTGGAAGTGTGAGTGATAGCATTTATCTGACAGTCAAGTATGTGATCAGAATAAGGGGAAAGGAGGTTGTAGGAGGTTTGGAGGAAAAGAGACTTATTGTAAGTTATTGCAATAAACAGTGAGAAAGCTGAGGAGGAAATGTAACATTCTGCAACCAGATTCAACAGAATGAATTTTCAATAATTTCTGTGAAATTTAGTATATGGATTGAGGTTACAAAGATAATTAGTTTCAGTAAATAAAGTCTAAATTTTCTAAAATCAGCAGTTAAGACATTTTAAGTAATAAAAATAAACCCTCTGGGTTTTTTTTAAAGTAGAGTTGTTTCCCTTTCTTGCTCTTATTTCTATCAGTTACGTTATTGTTGATTACAAGAGCTGCTACTATAACCTATGATTTGTAACTGTCCATAATGATCTGATAATACCTAGAAGGAAAATTGTTTAATTTTGAGAATTTATTTATTAGCAAGTAAACCTGTCTTTTATTACTTTATTCACAACAGATATTCTAAATATATTTTCAGAAAAAAGAAAGAAGGAACCAAAAATTTCTAGGAAATTGATTTGTTTTCAATAGCTATTTTTTCCTTATGCATGTATATAATAGATTTTTAGTTTAAAATACTACATTTAAATTACTTTTCTTATCAGTTTATTGCATTTTGGCTCTTAGATACCAATAAATACTTTGCCAGTTATTATGTGGTATGAAATAGGGACAGAAATCTCCCAAAATTATATATTACAGATTGTGGAAATATGGTTTTTTAAAAAATTTGTTTAAATAGTTAACGTTTGAAAAAGCTAATCTTAAAATTTCACTCTATCTTTTCATTAAAAACACTTTATTTATAATTTAGAAAAATTTTTATTGGCTACTTTTAGCAAGATAAGGGGGAAATCACCATGGGGGCACAGAGCTGAGCAATGTATAATTCCTGCCCTCAAGGAAACATATAGTCCAAGGAAGAGGTAAGGCTTCTAAACCAATCATAGAAGTGAGCACGACAGTACTGGAGAGGACTGGGAAGTGAAGCTTTCTATATAAAAAATTCTATTTTATGAAACCCCAAATCTAACAAAACAATCGTAACAAAGAAACCTAACATAAAAGCAACACATGATTTCTAACAGAGCCACACAATATTCTGTACCTATACATCCATGTCTAAAGGATTGCATTTCTGTAAAAGGAGGAAATATTCTAAATTAAGTACTCTGGCTATATGTTTATGTGAAAGCAAAACTTTCCATTTTCTTTGCCTTTAAAAATGGTGTGGGAGCGGATGTGGCTCAAGCAGTTAAGCACCTGCTTCCCACATGGGACGTCCAGGGTTCAGTTCCCCATGTCTCCTAAACAAAAACAAACAACAAGCAAACAAAAGGAAAAAACCAACTCAGGGGAGCCCACATGGCTCAGTGGTTGAGCACCAGCTTCCCACATTCGAGGTACCAGGTTTAATCCCTGGTACCTAAAAAAAAAAAAGATGCCCATAGATGTGGCATCCTTTATTTACAAGTGACAATATCAACTGGAGTTTTAACACCAAGGACAATAAGAAAAAAATTATTAAAGCTGTAGGAAGGGCCTGTTTTCGATGACAATTCCAAATGCCAGATTTGTTCATAGTAATAAATAGACCGGTTCTATGTGGTGCCTTCAACCTCTGTGATGATGATGTTGGAAAACACCACAGATGGCAACTTAAAATGTGATAAATGTCGTGCAAGTGGTGAGAAGGCCATGGTGAATAGCACAGTTATGGCAGAGTTATCCTTCGGTAGCCGCTGGATGAGAAATTTCCCCAGGTGGGTAATGCTTGTAGAAGGACATTTGGAGTGCAGCTTCAGGCTGCCTCCACGGGCTCTGACAGCAGGTCACTCGCTATGCCTGCCAGATCCATGCTCACACACAGTGTAACACTATATACTTGTCCTGCTCCCGGAAGAGATCTGATGTATCTACCTACTGGCTTATCTTTCCTCTATTACAGAAAAATGCCCATTTACTGAATGTAATCTCTATTTTAAACAAGAGCAAACACTGTTAAATGTGAGGAAAATGAGTTTTGGAATTACTGACTCACCCAAGGTCACAGGGTTAGCAAAAAGCAGAGCTAAGGCACATATTCTTTGGTTTTGACCTCAAGAACATGATCCTTCCACTGTTAGGGCAGCCTACTTTATCGTTCACCATAACCAGCCATTTGCTTGCCAGAATGAAAGAAAAATAGGAAATGTTTTGTAGTTATATACTTGTAAAACCAAATTGAGCTGTTTAATTGATTTTTTTTTACATATCCCCCCCCCCCCTTCTTTCTGCTTGTTCTTGCTGTGTTCATTTTTGCATTCTTCTGTGTCTGCTTTCTCTCCCCCCGTTGCGGTGACGTGCCGAGTCAGCTCACTGGTGAGCGGCGGCCCTGCCCACTCGTGGGCCGCTTGCCCTACTGGCGGGTGATTCCGTTCTGCTCGTGGGTGACTTGCCTTGCCCATGGCGGCTTTGTCCTGCCTATGGTGGCTTTTTGCTCTGCCCACGGCGGCTCTGCCCCGCCCATGGCGGCTTGACCCCTCAAGGCGGTCTACCTTGCTTGGAGAGGACCCCGGGAACTGAACCCAGGGCCTCCCATGTGGTGTACCAGCGCCCTACAGCCGGCCCTGTGTTTAATTGATTTTTAATGGCCACTTTTCCCCCCACCCCATTCACAGTGGAAGGGATAAATATGATCACGTTAAACATAAAGACTTGTATATTCAGAGTTTGGCAACATCCAATTTGAGATGTTGGTTTGGAAGATATCACTGAATACTAATATTTATCTTTGAAGTGGGAAAGGCAATAGGCCTGTAAATGTTCCTTAGGTAAACAGAAAATGCCACTATATGTATAGCAACCCTGCCAATTAAACTTCAGTAAATGGTATTTATGTTGCTGGGCAGAGGCATTGCTAGTAGCTAGTAAACAAAGCAGGTTACTTCTAAGCAGTGAAAGTGTGATAGATCCTGGGGAAACACAGTTCATTTTAAGTGCCCTAGAACTTCATGTCCTCTATAGAGCCTAAGTAAGTTACTAAATATAAAACCAGGATTAGAAAATATAATTACCCCTCCTCATGAATAATCTGAAGAGTCAGCAAACCCTTTCCTAAAAGGTAATTAGCTAAAATAGGGTTACTTTGAAGGATCAGCTTTTTAATAGAAAAATGGAGTTTGATTAGGCTGACATCATTCTTTCAAATTCCTGCAAATGCCTTTTTCTCTAGTATCCTACTTTTAGAGAGCAATGAATTTGCTTTACTTCCGTCTGTCTTCTCTTCCATTATGAGAAATGTGAATGGTAATTTTGTGTGTATGAGTGTATATGTATTTAAATATAAAATAATTAGACCTTGATTGGGCAGCAGAAAGGTTAAATGTTCAATCTGTGCTATTTTAAGATGTGGGAACAACTGCTTTCTCTTTGTTGATATCCTCAGATTCCTAGCTAGTATGAGAAAAATTTCTAATTGAGAATGGTAGAGGCACTTAGGTTTTTGAAGTTCTCCCTGTTAAACATGCCCCGTGTTAAGGAGTCAGTTTACAGATGAGGACACTCGTGAGTGTTTTTATCTGGAAAACTGTGAGTGAAGGAAGTCTGAGGCTTCGGGTTAATAAGTGCAGAGCAACCTCTTCAGTAAGAAGAGGCAGCGGCACCTGGTCTACTCAGGGAGAGAGTGGTGTCGAAATTGCATCCTGGGTTGAACCAGAGGTGAGCCCAAGGTGCTTACTTGAGGGTGGCAACGTAAATATGGCTAAATTCACATTTCTGTATACCCCAATTCTAGAGTGATTTTCCATCAATAATGTTGTATTTGATTGGTTGCCAATCAAGACAAATATATTAGACCTGACAACAACCATTTTTATGGTATCATCTTACTGTGCTTAGGATTACAGCAATCTATAATTGGGAAAAATGGTGATCTGTGATAAATTCAAGTTACCAGAGAGGTTTCCTTTTCCCAAAAGGTAAACTAGGGCTTTGGTCTTAAGCCCTTCCTCAAAGTTTAGTCTAAAGTGTATAAATTACAATACCAGTAGAGGCACAGAAAAAATATTTTATCAAATTTCAATACAGTAAAACACAATATTATGTACTTATACAGATCTGTATGGCAAAGACTATTGTTTTAAAAATTCTAGTAAACTACTTGGGGTTTGGCTCTTCACTTTAATGTTTACTAGAAAAATAAATATCATACAAATGTTACTGATAGGTGCATTGTATGACTTTAAAATATGGTTTTAGAACTGAAATAAAATGAATGTGACTTTAATAAGGCAATGAGCTCACGAATGCTGTTGAGGAAAATATGGATGAAATGAAGATAGCTTCAGAACTTTCAAACCATAGGTTATTTAGTCATTTCAACAACAACAGGTGATATGCTAAATTAAGTAATGTCCAGTGTACTTTAAGTTGTCATATTAATTAGATAAACTTAAAGTTATAATGGATTATCTTCTAACTTCCATGACTGTCATGATTTTTGAATGAAATTCTTGAGTATCAAGTCTTTGCCTTTCTTCTCCACTCTTTGCAAATGCCCAGAGTAACAAATCAATTCAATATTTATTTCAAAAATGCGATAAGTAATGTACTAGGGCAAACATGGTTGAAATCCATAAAAAAGATTTAAAAAATGAATACAACATAAGAAAAGGAAATTTGAGAAGAATAGTTTGAATGATTAAGTATGAAGATTCTGTGTTATTTGTTTTAATACTGATTTGTAAATACAACTGTGAGCTTTTATAATTTAAGGTCAGTTTTTTTCTGTACCTTTAACAGTAGACATGCGATTTCGATACAAGTGACTGGCTACAAGATGTTTCACCAGCAGAAATAATTACTAATTCTATTCCCATTAGAAGAGAAATATAAATTAGTTAATGATTTTCTTTCCTTATCATTTTTAATTTAATGATCCTGAAAATGTTGGATAGCTATTGGCTCTTATGATTATAAAAGAGTCAAGTAGTGCTTTAAAAAAAAAATTAATGGATTTTTAAGTCACAGTGTCATGAAAGTTTAGCAAATTTCTGTGGTCATTCTAATTTAAGTGCAGAAAATGCTTTTTGAATAGATTTCAGATAGTTTTAAAAATACTCTTATGCAAATTGCTTTTGCCAGATATATAGAACCTTACATTTATAATGTTCAGACACTTGAAGGATACCTATTAAGCTTATATAATATCGTTTGTGGCAGTGAACTCCATGTAACTTCCTAACTGCTCTGTGCTGAAGGCAGGCAGGAACTAAATATAAAAGAAATGCCAATTAAATCACTTGCATAATCTAGTCAGGCATTCTCTTTTTGCAATGTTTTATCAAAATTATTAAACTATCTTAGATAAAACTTTCAAACAGAAGATTTGGGGGAGGGATAAGAAGATTGGTAATATATATATTTAAAAAGGACATAATTGAGTATAAACGAAAGTAGAAATAAAGTATATAGTGTCATGTTTTTGAGCCTTTTGAAAGCTACTGTCTCTTAAAAGGTGTTGATATGACCTCTTCATTTAAAACTTTATCATGCTTATTTAAAAAATGAATTCCTAGATAAAAGACAATCTTTAAGGAACATAACAGAGTCATACAACTAAAGGAAGACCCTTCAAATTATTTATCTCCAGGTTGAGGCATGGACAAGGAGAGAAGATCTTCTGGGTCTATCTCAGAGAAGCTAGAGCAGGGAAAAGTGAATGTGTGAATCAGATTTTATAGATCTGCTGCCAAGTTCTTGTGTTTGGTTTTTTATTTGGTAAAGAATACTTTACTTAGAAAATTTTTTAAATTATGCTTTGTGATTTTACAGCCATATGAAAATAGCCCCTCATATGCATCAGCATAAAGGTAAAATTCTATCACTTAACTCATTTATGTTCCCACTTAACTAAATATCTGTGAACCTCTAGCAATAGCTAGGAAAAATTCATATTTACAGCACTTCAACATGAAATAAATAGGGGTATAATTTCATGAAAATTATGTCCATATTTCATTCAAACATTGTGCAAGTATGTGCATGTGTGTGTAAGGATAGAGTAAAGTAAACCATATTCTATAGGTTCTTTTTTTTTCTTTTTTTTAGAAGGTACCAGGGATCTGCTCCCCAGTAACAGTTGTTTTTTTTCTTTGCTTGTTTTTTTGTTTGTTTTGTTTTTAAGAAGTACTGGGGTTCAAACCCAGGACCTCATACATGGGAAGCAGGTGCTCAACTACTGAGCTACATCTGCTACCCAATGAGAGTTGTTTTTTTTCATTTGTTTGTTTGCTTGTTTTATTTATTTATTTTTTTGGTGCTTGTTTTATTTTTAGGAAGTAATCGAACCCAGGATCGATTTCATGGGAAGCAGGCACACAACTACTTCAGCTCTATCCATTCCCCTTTATAGGTTCTTATCATATTTTTCTTAATAACCAAAAGCTTCAAACATGACTAATGTCTGTATAATAGCATGTATATTTTGTATATATATTATGTATTATAGTTCATATAATATTAAGAGAATACAATTACAGGGTATGTAATATATATAGCCATTGCTGATGAATGATCACTCTTTAAGTTATTGCCAAATCCCCCAAAGTAGTGTTCTAGCAGGTTAAAAGATTTGGCAAAGCAAATTAATTCTTTATACTCTATTACCAGGCCAAATAAATAGTATTGTAAATGTTGATGGTATAACTTTAAAGAATACATACCACTGTCATGTCAATTCTTCTATATTTTTAAAATAAAATAGCTTGCCAAAATAATTCTAAAAAATAATTCACAGCACTTTTGACTTATTGGTATGTGTTAAACAGTCTTTTCCATGTTTACAAAAGTTGATCTAATGACACATGAAGTTCAGAAGAGTGGTGTGTTCTGATTGTCATTTTAAAAGGATCATTCTGGATACTAACTTGATATCAACCTTCATAAGACTATAAATTCTTAAAAAGATTACCTTGGCTGCTGAGTGGATGATAAATCCTGGGACAGTGAAGGTAGAAATAGGGAAACCTAACAACTCACTGTAATAATGAGAGATGAGGATAATGTGTTCTAGGATGATAGCAGTCAAGTACTATTTAAAGAGTGTTTATGTTTTGCCTACATTTTGAAGGCAGAGGATTTGCTCATGGACTGAGTATGGAGTGTGGAAGAAAGTGAGAAGTCAAAGATGATTCTAAGTGTTTGGGCTTATACTTGAGTTTTAGTTTCCTAGGCTACTGAAGCAGATACCTTGAAAAGGGACATGTTAAAAAATGGGAATTTATTTGCTCACAGTTTGAGGCTGGCAAAAAGTCCAAATCAAAGCATCACGAGGTAATGCTTTCTTTCCAAAGATGGTGGCATTCTGAGGCTGACTGCTGGTGATTCTTGGTCCTCAGTCTGTCACATGGCAATGCACATGGTGGCCTCTCCTAGCCTCTCATCTGGGTTTCATTGATTTCAGCTTCTTACTCCCTGTTACTTTATCTCTCTCTCTGTCTGAATTTTACTCTGCATATAAAGGATTCCAGTAATAGGATTAAGACCCATCCTGATTGAGGTGGGCCATACCTTCTTAACTGAAGTAACCCCTTCAAAATGTCCTATTTACAATCCCACAGGAATGGATTAAATTTAAGAATATATTTTTCTGGGGTACATATTATAGCTTCAACCTACAACAATTTTGGAAAAACTAATATATCAGTTGCCAAATAAAGGAGATTGTGGGTCTCAAGTTTTTGTAAAGGAGAATCAGGAGTTGAGTTTGGGGCTTCTTAAATTTCAGATGCCTATTGGACAGGGAAATTTCTCAGGAAATTTCAGTTGTATGTATAGGTCTACTATTCAGATGCAAGGTCTGGGATAGACATATATTTTGTCAGTCATCTGTGTATAGTTGGTATTTAAGGGCATAACACTTGATGAGGTCACTTTGGTAGTGAGTGTAGGCAAAGAAAGGAAGAGGTCCAATGACTGACCTTTGGGCATGCTAACTCTTAGAAGTAGGGAGATGGGGTGGAAATACTAAAGGAAACTAAACAAGTGATGAATGAAGTAGATACAAGAAGAACCAGGAGAGTGATGCTTTGAAAACCAAATGAAGCTGATCAAATGTGTCAACTGGCTATAAGAAATCAAATAAGATGTGACTGGAGAGAAATATTCAGTGGATTCAGCAATGTGGAGAATGGTTTCATGGTGAAAATTAAAAAGGCAGATTAGAATAGGTTCAAGAGACAGTTGAAGCATCAGAAGGGGAAATAGTGAGTATGGGCAATGCTACAGAAGAATTGTCCTGTAAATGTAATGGAAAAATAGAGAATAATATGGAGAGATAGGTGAGGTTAAAGAGATGGATATATTAATAGGGGAAATATGACATCATATTTGTACAATGGTGCGGAAAGAGTCAGCAGAGAGGGTACAACTCAATGCAAGTGAGAAAGTGACCATTGCTGAAATGTTGTCCATAAAGAGGCAAGAGGGGTTGGGAAAGGGATTGAGTTGCCCAGGAGAGGAGCCAAATCTGAGAGTAGTGTACACATCACTTCCTGCTCACATTCAAATGGCCAGAACTTAGTTGCATGTCTCCACCTAACTGCAGGGGAGACTAGGAAATATAGTCTAGTTGTAACCAGTAGAAAAAGGAAACAAGATTAGTAACTACATCATGTTATCACTGTCAGAGGAATGTGTGGATCCTTTATTTCTTTCTGCCTTTCAAAATTATGTTTCAGATTCTTCACATACTAGCTCAGCAAAAAGGCAATTGAGGTTAGTGGGATTTGATGAATTATTACAGAAGTTATGTTGTACACCAGTGATTACTACTTCCTTTTCTCTGTGTTCAGAAACTATCTCTTCAATTATCTATCTTAGACTATTACCTAATGATATAGTTTATGAAATATGCATTTTCCCTCCTTTTAGAAAAATGATGTAGCATTTACTCACTATTACAAGCTCACTCCAATTATCTATAACACTGCTCCAGAATCACCTACAGAAGCCCACTTTCATTGAATAATGCTGTCAGCACCTAGTCTATAATTCAGTCATGCCAAAAGACTCAAAACTCTTTAGCAGATTTTTCTTTCAAATTATGCATTAAACCCAGTAGTGGGTTGTAAAAGGAATTTAGTGGATTTCACCTACAGAAATAGAATATAAGAGAATAAAAAGGAAAATAGAATGAATTGCATGAATTAATGACAAATATTATCCCACTAAACTTGTGAATATATATTGATATATATAAACATATGTATGCATGTATCTTTGTGAATATTTGTACTAGGAGGCAATTTCTCCAATGGGTAGTAAGTAAATAGTTTCAAAGCCATTGCTTAAGGGGACTTTATGTTCTTTACCATCTTTCCACCAACCTTGGGCTTCCATTTGTCACTTTAAAAGCTCATTAGCTTGTGGTTTGTGCTTATAAATAAAAATGGGTTCCTTCTTCTTGGTAAAGTAACCCAAAGAAAAGTAACCCAATAGAAGAAGTTGGAAAATTAAGCCTGGTTATAACTAGAAACAAAGTTTCTTAGATAGAAAAAGGACTTGATTAAATTTGTGATTGAGAAAGACACTCCTAGTGAGAGAATATATTGACCTGGGGAAATATTAAGACAGGAATTCAGTTATAAGACAATTAAAATGTTCATAGAAAATTGTTAATGGGAGCCTAATTTATGAAGACACAAAGGGAAGGGGGAGAAAGCAATTGATTGAGGTTCGGTTTGGAAGTGTAAGATATTTGAAAATGGTTTATTCAGTGATAACAAGCCAGGTGCTTGGGATATATCACTGAACCAAACAAATCCAAATCCATTATATGGCTTACTGTTTTATTCCCATAACTATTATATTTCTTTCAGCCTCTTTTAAAAATTAGCACGTTTAATTTTTTTCTCTGAACTTCTTGAATTTCTCTCAGAAATTACAGGTTTCATATATGATTATTTCCTAAGTACGTATTCATTTATTTTTATTTTAACAATTTGTTTTGAGAACTGTCCACATGCTACACATTATTCTAGGTGCTTACAATATAGTAGTAAGCAAAAGTGATGAAAATTTCTGTAATTGTGGAGTATTTTAGTGGGAAAATAGACATAAAAGCTTAGGAAAAAAATGTCAGAGAAGAAGGAAGGAAGTGGCTAGATAAGGGAGGCAATTTTAGGATGGACAGGACAGTCGGACTGAGAAGGTGATACTTGAATAAAGATCTGAGAAGGTAAGGGAGAGGTCCTAGCAGATACCTGCAAGGAGTGCATTCCAGGCAGAGGGAACAGAAAGTGGACATAATCTAAAAAGAATGCACTGGTGTTTGCAATGAAATTAGAAGCCCATTGTGTCTTCTGTGTTTAATGTAATTTGAATTAATGAAAATATTCAATTCATTTAAATTTTATTAATATGATTTGCCCCATCATTAGATTCAGTTTGCCAGCACAAAATTTGTTTTCCATTTTTAACTTTAACTAAAATACTGAAAGATACCTTTCATACATTAAAGAACTGACATGAACCTTAAAGACTCATTTCATTAAGAACCATTTTTGAACTAATGTTGCTTTCTTGTGTATGGGTAACTAAAATTTATGAAGCTCACTCTGGACTTCAAAAATTATAATAGCAGTTGTTTATTTTTCTCTACAGATCTTCCATTACTCTTTGTTCTGTTTCTTTTAATAGGTATAATTTCAGAATAGATTTTCTTCGCTATCACTAAAGATCCAGCTTTTCAAGTGAAATCTTCAGTCATTTATTGACTTTCTTATGGGCCTGGGAGAGGAAATGTTAACCTTTTGGCCTCTCTCTGGTATAATACATGTTTCATTTTTCTTGTACCTATTGTAACAAATTATAATTTGTGGTAGAGCTTCCTTGGCAGATTAAGACCAGAATGAAATTGAAGAGATATTTAAAGCCTCATTATCTTTGAAGGAGTTTTAATTGTAAATAACTTTTCGATAAAAAAGCTATACATGTAATCATTTTTAAAAATATTAAAGACAATCAAATATTATTTTAAAATTATACATCTAACCCATAATCCGAATTGATATTTATAAACTAGAATTAACCTATGTTCTTCATTTATTTTCTTTTTAAAAAGAAAATAAACACATTATATTAGGTAAAACTATTTTTATTACTCTTATTTTATTCCAGATTTCTTTTAGATTTTTCTCAGAATTTGCCTACATAGCAGAAAAAAAGGTGAAATGAAGTATTGTGATTAATTTGTTTAATTTAATCCAATTGGAAAATTTCAGTCTTCACCAAAACATGAGTAGATATTAGCTTGCCTGCCTGGGTTGATGAAGTAGAACAGATCAAGAATGGGGGCTTTTCCCTTACATATGATGCATGCTGGAAATGGACACATTTGGAAAATTTTGGTTAGGCAACCATTATTCAATATCTGCAAGTTGCTTTGGACAGGAAGACCCTTTTGGAAGAAGGCTCTGTGTTTAAAATCTGGATTTAGAGTTCCTATATTATAATAAAGAGCTTCCTGGTTTCTGTTCCTGGTTCCTGGGAGGTAATGTTGACATTCTTGGAATTTTCCATGATAGAGATGTCTTTTGTTATTCATGGTGGGCCCACAGCCACACCTGACAGTTCATTGGCCAAGGAGGTGACTCTGTGGGGTCACCCACACTGTAACATTAGGGTGGAGGCTGGCCACAGCATGTGATTAAAGGATTGAGGCTTTGAGACACCTCATGTCAGCCTGACCTCCCTCTGGAGACTGAGTTCAACCATGTGGGCATTGATGCCAATCATTCCTATGGAATGAAAACCCATATAAACTCTGGACATTGAAAACTCTGGTTAACTTTCACAATTGATAAAATATCACTGTGCTGAGGTGGTATTATTTTCTGACTCCAGATTGCCCTCCTAAGCCTCTCACTATATTGTTCTTATTTTGACATCTTCTTATATGTATCATTTTACTATAATAAAACTATAGTCATAAGTGTAACACTTTTAATGAGTTATTCCAGTGAGTTATAAAACCAGAGAGGGTGTAGGAACCCCCAAATTTGTAACCATTTGGTGAGAAGTCCTGGACTGAAGTGCTGTCTGAATGGTTATCTTGTAGAGGATTGTCCTTAACCTGTGGAGACTGCCTTAACTCTGGGTAGAGACAGAATTGTCACTACAGTATTTGCAATTGGTGTTAGAAGTTATTAAACTTTGTATAACAAAAGTGGGAAATCAAGTACAATGATAGAGCAAAAATAGGAAATATGCTCTGTGGGCACATTTTCATAGTCTAGGGTTTTTGGAAAGGTAGACAGGAGAACTGGATTTTGGAGAGATAACTAGACAATGACAAGTTTCAGTGTCCAGGTTAAAGATTACAATATTTCAACTAGAGAGAGAAAGAGGGGAATTCGTAAGTGGTGAAAGTAATACTGGCTGAGGTCTGGGGAATAAGCTAAAGTAAAGAGGAAGGTGATAGCAGGGAGCTGAATAGGAAGGTCACAAGGATCAGGTGTCCAGGTGTGCTGTTATTAGATGCATGTACTCAGCAATAGTATAGTCAGAAGGAACTGAGTTAAGAAACTTGGAATATGCTAGGTTCTACCATTGAAAAGGGGTTATGTCTATATACCACTGTTCCAGAAGGCAAAATTTAGGGCAAATAGGTAGAAATTATAAGGAAACAAATTTTAGTTCTGATTTGGAACTAATTTCCTTAAAGGGAGTGAGCCCCCTAATACAATTATGTAAATAGAAAAAATGATCACTTGTCAGGTGATAGCATATTGAGGTTTTCTGCAATGTGTAGAAGGTACAAGGAAATTATAAGACTTTTCCAACTGCTTAGAGAATCATGCTTTTTGTTTTGTTTTGTTTTGTTTTATTTTGTTTCTCTGTGGCTGAGATATTAGAACCCAACACAGAAACAAGGAAGTAGTTGGGGTTGGAGTAAATTGAAGATAAATTGCATAAGGACTGACTTGATGTTGATTCAAAGTCTTCTGCCAAGCTCTTCAATTGTTAGAACTGGTACCTGAATGTAGGCATTTATAAAGGCTGACCTACAGCCAGGTGGCTACAGTTGAACAGTCTTAAAAACTTCAGATTCTCAAACTTGTTTACTTTACAAGAATTTTAGTAATGATACTTTTTTTTTTTTTTTTTTTTTGACGTACCGGGGAATCAGGAATTGAACCTGGGACCTCATAAGTGGGAAGCCAGCACTCAACCACTGAGCTACATCAGCTCCCCTGAGTTGGTTTTTCCATTTGTTTTGGTTGGTGTTTTTTGTTTTTTTTTCCCTTTTTTTTTTGTGCGGCACCAGGAACCAAACCCATGTGGGAAGCAAGCCTCAACTGCTTGAGCCACATCTGTTCCCCGTAATGCTACAGTTTTAATAAAGATGATAATGGTACTGCATTAATGCTGAATATGTTTCTCTAGGACATTTTTATCTTAAAATTGTTTAAATATTAGTGTTGCTGTGCATCCTGTATTTATTCTTGTATTATCATTTCTCAAAGAAATGAGGGCAAAGCTCACTATTGATAAATCACATACTTTGGTATTGACAAAACATTCATAATCATTAACATTTCATTTTATCAATTGAGTTGTCTGGATATATAGTTAATTAAGCAATTCAGTGAGCATTTATTGGCATCTGTTTTGTGCATGTTTGAGGATTAGGCATTGTGGTAGTGTATAAAGATAAGACACTGCTGCTGAGAAGCGAGAGGTTCCTAGAGAAGACAAATAAAACACACTGATTAGTTAACTTGATACCATGTTGAGGTAAGTTCTCAGTTTTTTTGTTTTTGCTTTTGTCTTTTAAAGGAAAAACAGAAGAGAAAAAGAGACAGTTCCATAGAGTAAGTAGCATTTTGAACTAGGTTTGAAGGAATTTTGATATGTAGAATTGGGAAGAGGAAGCTTGTAGGAAGAGAAGAAAACTACCATTGTAGTTATATAGTTTATAGAATAAAGTCTATAAACTGGAAGTAAGAAAGTTCTGGTCAGGAGCTCTAAAAGAATCAGGCTTAGGAGTTGAGTATAGCAGAAGGAAGAAGGCAGGAGAACATGGGAATGTGAGGAGTTTTAGTTCTTTTTCTCTTCAAGATGAAATGTTTTTGTTATATTCAACTATTTTTGTAATGTATGTAATTATGATGAAAGTAAAACAAAATAGTCATAATGTAAGTAGAAAGATAAATTCTTTCTGTAATCTGTCTTCCCATACTCATTCCTATTCCTCTGTCATCATACCAACCTGACCCAATCAGTGACAAGACGTGCCAGACTCTGTAAGGGAATTATGTAGATATATATATAAACAGAAACAGAACCATTCAATTCATCTTGCTGTGTAACAAATTTTTCACTTAATATTATACTATGGACATCTTCCCATATTGGTACTTATTTATAAGCCATATTTCCCCTTTATATGATTGAATTATATTTCATTGTATAAATGCACTATAATTTGTTTAACCAATCCATTAGTTTCTAACTTTCCACTATTATAAATATTATATACAATATAAATATTATTACTGCAAATTTCAATTGCCAACTATAGTTTTCCTTTTATTTCATTAAGCTAAATTCTTAACAGAGCAGTATCCCCCTCAAGGGGCAATGCACATTTTAAACTTAGGTACATATCATATATTGCCTTTCGAAAGCTTAGTAGCTGGGTACTCTTTATATAGTGCATGAATGTCTATGTTGCTGTATCCTGGCCAAAGATGCAATAACAACCTTTCTAACATTTAACAATCTAATAGATGACAAATGTGATATCATTGTTGTTTAAATTTACAAGTATTTTATTATCAATGAAATTAAACATCATTTCATTTGGTTATTGTCCATTTGTATGGTTTAATTGTGAACTGTTTGTCTTTTCATTAGCTTATTGTTTGTTGTTTTTCCTATTATAAGAGTTCCTTAAGATTATAAATCACTTATCTACCAGATATGTTGTTCTTGGTTTGGATTTAACTTTGTTTTTGCTGCCTTTCTCCATACAGAAATTTATGATGTTAATAAGTCATAGTTGTCACTCATTTCATGCGTGGCTTTGAGTACAGAGAATGTGGATAAGAGCACAGACTCTTGAACCAGAGAGGTTGTGTTAATCCTCCCCAACTTTTACTAACCATGACTTAACCTCTCTGTGTTTCCGGTGTCTCATATGAGTGACTATTACAGTTCCTTACTCATGAGGGTTATGGAACATACATGTATCAATGGATATAAAAAGAACTTAGAAGAGTGGCAATTATAATTAAGCACTCAGTGAATGTTAGTTTTCGTTGCTGCTATTTAAAAACTCAAAAAAATTATAGAGTTATTTAATAATTTTTAACTCTATTTAAAAATTATAGTTATTGTCCTGTATTTTCTTCTAATACTTTTTGTTTGTTTTTTAATGTTAAAATTTCAATTTGCATTCTTTTTGTGTGTGTGCACATGGTATAAGGCAGGATATGTATATATTTTTTCCAAAAGGGATAACTAATTTTCTCAATACCATTCATTAGATAGTTCATTATTTCTCTAATATGATATTATGCCTGAAAAATAATAAATTCCACATGCACTTGTATATGTTTCTAGCATCTCTAGCTCATTCCATTGAGTTATTTACATTTTCATTTGGTAACACCGTGAGAGAGCAAATTTTACCTAATACTTTTTTTTTTAATTTCCTAGATTTAGTCTTCTAGATGAGGTTTAAAATTATTTGTCATATGCCAAAACAAAGCAAAACAAAGTCAACTTTTGGGATTTTGACCATAATTTCATTTAAATTTGAGGTTTAAATTATTTGGGGAGAATGACATGCTGGGACATGACATATCTCTATTTAACCTTAATTTATGTCCTTTTTATTCTTCTCTTCCTACAAATATCACACATTTATTCTTTGATATTGTGTGGTTTACTTTCTATTAATCAAATTCTTTTTTCAATTAGATTTTTGGTTTAAGAACACTTATGGTTTCTGTGTTTTTGTGAGTCCACCACCAGGTCGAAATCAATTATATCTGCTCTTCAATTGATACTATTATATTTTCTGTAATATAAACATATCATATATGATAAATGACACAATTATCTCTTTCCTCCCGAATTTTATATTGTCATTTTCCTTTCCTTAGTTCATTGCCTAAAGCCTTCAGAAAAATGGGGATTGGTTAAAATGAGAGAGGCAAGTTTTCATTGATACTTATGTTACATGGGACTGCCCTTACGGTTTAAATTTTAAGAAAAGTTGGGTTTTATGGAACCAAGTAAGGATTTAACTTTATTTTTTAATAAGTCATTTTAATTTCTGCAGTGACTTATCCTTAGTGTCACAAACTTGGTAAATTCAGAAAAACACAACTCAAAAATATTGTCCAAAATTTCATAACCCCCCTGAAATGAGTATTTATAATTTGGAAAATAACTTTATGTCTTTATCCCCTATACAAAGAAATATTATATCTAAAAATGTAAAATCGGATTTTGAATTCTCTTTTGTAATTTGATTGTTTAACAATAGTAATGTGTAAAATATATAGTACTAATATACATAGTATATATGAAGCTTATTTAAGGTAACTAAATATTATTTTATAACATGATGTTTTCTTTTTTTTTTTTTTTTTTTTTTTTTTTA
>PVKH010002441.1:0-27147 GCA_004027955.1 Chaetophractus vellerosus
TGGAAGCAGAAGCCGCCCACAAGCGGGGCAGGGCCGCCTGCGCGGTGACCGGTCTCGGCACGTCGCCACGGCGGCGGGGAGACAGAGCAGACATAGAGGAACGCAAGAATGGACGCACAGCAAGAGCAAGCAGAAAGGGTTGGGGGGGAGGATATGTAATAAATAAAAAACAAAACAAAACATGTATTAAATATTCTGGACAGGAGTGGATGTGGCTCAAGCGGGTGAGTGCCTGTTTCCCACATAGGAGGTCCCAGGTTCTGTTACTAGTGCTGCCTAACAACAACAACAACAAAAAACAACTAGCAAACAAATGGGAAAAAAACAACAACTCAGGGGAGCTGATGTGGCTCAGTGGTTGAGCGCTGGTACCCCACATACGAGGTCCTGGGTTCAATCCCCAGCCCTGGTACCTCAAAAAAAAAAAATCTGGAATAATTCTGCATTTCTGCAGAAACAGATTTCCTTTCTAAACAATCCCAAATATAGAAATATTACATTTTTTTTTAACTTGAGAAGATTAAGATTTCAATCAAACTAGGCTACTTTTGGGTAGCATCCAGTCAACTTTTAATTGCCTTGTTTTAGATCACTGGTGATAAGAGTAATGAAGAGTGTGTCTGTGGGAAAAAATAACCAAAAACAAGGTTGATTGGTTCTCAAAGTTTGGAGTACAGTCAAAAAGTGAGTGTAAAAGAAATGCAGATCCCCATGTTCCAAACAGGGAGATTCTGATTTAGTAAATCTGTGTTTATTTTCTGGCATCTGTGGTTTTTTTAAATACCTGCAGTGACACTGATGGGCAGCCAACATTGAAAACCACTGGTCCTTTATGTCAGATTATATAATAAATAATAGATGCCCCCTTGTGTCTTCTGCAACATGGAATGGCCCTCCTTTTCACCAGTAAGTACCTGACATTCTGCCTGTACATATTTGAGCCATGGAGTATTGTTAAACATTTCAAATTCATAAAATGTTGGAATTCAGGAGAAGGAGGCATTATTGTATAGTTGTTAATAGCAAGAACTCTGAAGCCAGATTGCATGGGTTTGAATCCTGCCTCACCATTTACCAATTTTGTGAACTTCCATAAGTTATTTAACTTAGCCGACTTCAATTTCTCCATGTAGAAAATGAGGATAATAGCATCAATCTTATAGGACTTTAATGACAATTAAGCAAGTTAATATATGTACCTTATTTCACTGATTCTAAGATGTATGTGTTACCCTCTCTGAAACCAGGAGGCAATTTACCAGCATTAGAAAGTCCTTGCTCACTTGGTTACATTATTTCTTTCTTTTTAGTACATTAAATAAGGGTGTATTTTACACTAAATGATGTCATAGACATTTTATGAAATTCAAATGATTAGGTGCACTAATTTAAAACAATGAAAGTGGAATGTCTTGATCTCTTCTTTAAATTTAATAATCATTGTGACGATGATTATAATTTTATTTTATTTTATTTTTTGCAATTACCGGAGATTGAACCTGGGGCCTTGTACATGGGAAGCAGGCACTCAACCACTGAGCTACCCCCGCTCCCCTTAAACATTTATTAGGCATTTTCAACCTGCCAGGGGTGATGCTAAGCATTTGATCTTCATAACAGTAACAAGAGTAGATATTTTTTGGATGATGATTTTAAGGCAACTGGATAGTCTCACAACTTAGATTCAAATCCCAGCATATTAATCAATGTGTTATGCTACTATCCTGACATTTAACCTTCTGATCTATGCATAATGTTCAGAGTTGGTTAGTTCTTACCAGTTAATGTGGCAAGAAAATATTAAAATGTATGTACTGAGGGAAATCCAAGTTAAATCCCCCTCGATCAACAATTTAGCCCTGCATCCTAACATGACTACCAATGACGTTGAGGAAGGCATGGCTGAGAAAGAAAATAAGTTGATAACTTTGAGGCAAGATTCTGGACAGTGCAAATTACAGGCTCAATGTACCCAGCTGTGACAGTGTGTGGGAAGACTGTGATGGTCTCACAAGGAACAGTGGACTGAGTGACCACTGGGTAATTGTCTTTTTATCATTGGTTTTCAGGAGTTTGATATATCTAGGTGTGGTTTTCCTTGTGTTTAACCTGCTTAGGATTTGCTGAGCTAATTGAATCTATAAATTTCTGACTTTCACCTTATTGGAATAATTTAATTTTTTGTCCTGTTCTTTCTGGGTGTTCAATTACAGGGATGTTTGGATATGGCATGTCCCACAGGTCCCTAAGATCCCCTCATTTTTGTTCAATATTCTTTCTCTCCATTTCAAAGATTCCATAATTTCTATTGCTCTGTCTTCAAATTTACAGATTCTTTCCTCTGTCATTACCATTCTGCTGTTAAGCCCATATGCTGCTAAACAAAGCTCATTATATTATAGATTTGATATTTTTTAATTCTAGAATTTTTGTTTGGTTCTTTTTTGTTTATTTGATCTACTTCTCTGATGAGATTTCTTTTCACTCATCATGAGTGTGTTGTCCTGCATATCCTTGACCAAAGTTATAGTAGCTGCTTCAAAGTTCTTGTCTGCAAATTTCAGTGAAAATCTGGGTCATCTTGGGGTCAGTCTCTGTTGATTGTCTTATCTTTTGAGAATGGGTCATGTTTTCTTTCACAGATTATGTTACATTCCTCCTTGGAACAGCGTGGATTTTTTTTTTTTTTTCAAAAAATTCATTTGGATTACTCAAACTGCAAACTCTGTCTTTGAATGACAGCTCAAATCACAATTCATTTGTTTTAATCTTAGTTTACAGGTCAGGCAGAGATTTGGGCACAGATTATACACAGAATTTGTGCCCCTTCCGTTTCCTCTCTGTCTCTCTCTGCTGGGAAACCCCAACCCCATCAACCTCATTTCCAGTGGCTGTGGCTGACCTCTGTCAGACTCTAGTTGGTCAGCCAGCGAGACAGCTGTTTCTATTGGAGTTTTTGCTGCCTCTGCATGGTACACTGTTTTTATAGATGTTGTCCAAGGTTTATAGTTACTATGTATGGGCAATTCTGAAAGTAGGTGTTTTTGTCCACCATTATCTGAAGGAGATCCTTCTGGCCTGCTTACTTTTAATACCTGTCAGTGTTTCTTGAGAAGGACACTTGTGTAAAGCTTATATTTTGTGCTGAAGTTTCTGCTTCCCAATATGTTAGAATGGACGTTTACACCCCTCCTTTCATCTACTATGAGATTGAGTGCACTCTTTTGGCACTTTGGTGTCTTTCATGATTTAACCTGAATTCTGTGGGAGCACATTTGATATGTTTATTTTAGAAATTAAAATATTTTCTTTCATATATGGAAAATGTTTATTTGCTAATAAATTTAAAGATCCTAGCTTTCACAAATCAGGTATATAAGCTTTGGTTATTCAAGTAATTAATTCTGTGGAAGAGGGATACATATAAGTAATTCACTCATGTATATTGTATATATAATTGTAAGAAAAGAAAACTGATTGATTTGCTATGGTAATTGTCCAACTATTTACTTGATTTACATTATGTTATCCTAATTAGTAATGTACATAACATTTTATCTTGAGTTATTCTGTGATTATTTATAGTTACAAAGTCAAATTTTTGGATATATTAAACCTAATTTTTTCCTTCTCACTCTGTTTATTTCTCAAAATTGTGTGCTATAAAATTTTAGTCTTGAATAAGTTCCTTATTATATTAGAAACCTGTGCCTCATTCTTCTATAATTTACTCAAAATCGAACTATGGTGATATAAATATTTGATAGAACAGCTATAGAAAGTTAATAAATATAAATGAAGATGTAGAAAATAATCATGAAAAATTTTTAAAATTGTTTTTATATTTGTTTTTATATTTGCCAATTTGTTAAAATATGAGAAAAACCCTAATAACTTTCTTATGAAATGCCTCATATTAGTGTGTTTTCCTGGGATTTAATTAAAATTGTATTCATTTTATGTTATAATATATTATAATTATATTCATTTTTATGTTTTCATTTCTTAATTCTTTGTATTTTACTTTGTCATTCCAGGCATGGAAACTATATTTTCAAAGGGAATCTATGTAAGATCATTAATTTTAAAGGATTATAGAATGGATATATATTTTTATGATAATTTTTTGTGTGTGTGTGTGTGTGTTTTGTATTTTTTATGATAATGTTTTAAATTTAAATTTCTAGATATTTTAGACCAGGAGTTCTTAACCAGTGGTTCACGGATTTCAGGGCTTCTGTGAGTTTGAATTGAAAAGAATCAGCTTATTATCTTTATTTTCTCTGACCTCTAACTGAAATCTAGCATTTCCTTCACTTAAGAATGTATGCAATAAATTACAGTAGTATTCATTTCACATCACATTACAGTTGTTGCATGTCTTGAAAAGTCGCTTATGCTTATCCATACTTCGAAATTACAGTAGTTGTTAGACCTGATGCTATTTGAGTGTCATAAAACTATCTGCTGCTAACATTCTGAGAAGGAGTCCACAGTTTTTACCTGACTGGCAGAGGGGTTTGTGGAACAAAAAAGATTAAGAAACTCTGTTTTAGAATTTCATGTAATGTCTATATCAATGTTTTAGGAAAATTTAAAAAAATGCTTTTCCTTGCATAGATTATTATTCATGTTTGAAAATTGTCCATTTTCAGAAATCTGTTTAATTAAAATGGGGAATAAGTAAATCTAGTAGTGGTGTGACAGGAGGAATCAGCTTCAAGGAGCAGAAAACCCACTTAAAAGTTTCCTAAACAATGAAATGTTTATTAGCTTGCATAACTGGAAGTTTGGACACAGGGGCCATGTCATCAGTTCCACAAGGACCCAGCCTTCTTTTATCTTTTTGGTCTGATAGACTTATCATATGAGCTTGGTTCTAGGGTTAATCCCCTCATTGTCACAAAAATGCTTGCTACAGCTCCAGACATTAAGGTTTTCTTCTCTAGATCTCTTTTTTATTAGAGGGGAAAACCTTTCCCTGAACTTGCCTCATGTTTCAATGTCCAGGGAAGTAGAATGATCATAATTAGCTTGTGGCAATCACGCTTTACATTCTTGGTCTAGAGAAGAGTCACCTTTCCTGACCACATGGGAGAGCGAATACCAGAACAGAATTAGGACTCTGGCTGCCAGTAGGAAGGGGAGTAGAGTGAAGATTGTTGTTTTTTCACTATTAGATTTTAGATACCAAAGATTTTTCCATTCCATCCCTTTTGTCCCCAGAACTTTGTTGTTGTCTCTTCTCTTTGGAATATTTTTTCCCCTCTTGACTTGATAGATTCTTTTTCATCCTTTAACTCTCAGCTTAGATGTAACTTCTTTTGGGAAACCTTCCCTGAACCCTTCCATCTAGGTTAGTGATCCCTACTATGTATTTCTATAGTAGCAGCTATAGTCCTCCTATCATATCAACTCTCACTCTGTATTAGAATTGCTTTACTTATATAGATCCCCATCTAGAAGGTAAGCTTCATGAGGGCAGGGATCTTGCCTTTTGTTCATTTTTCTATTCAGTTTACCATGGTATCTAATTCAGTGTTGTCAAATAAAACTTTCTGCAATGATGGACATTGCTGTGTTGTCCAGTAAAGTAGTCAAGAGCCACATGTGGCTATTGAGCACTTGAAATGCAGGTAGTGTGCTGGAGGAACTAAATGTTTAATTTTTAAAAAATTTAATTCAAATTTAAATATCCACAGTGACTGTTGGCTACTCTTTGTACAGTACAGGTATAGGGTATAGAAGACATTAAACTGTTTATTGAATTCAGATAATGAGAGAATAAGATTTAGCAGGTCTACTATTGATGAACTTTAAGTCTCAGAAACAACTGAGGTAAATGGAATAATAACAACTTTACACAGAAGATAAGAGGTAAAATCCAAAGAGTCACAAAAAGAGAAAGGGGAAAACGAAGTTGGCTAGGGTTAATGAATATAATATTGAGGATGTAAAAGTACATGATGAGCTGGTGAGCGTCCTTGTCATATTTTAGGGTGAGATTCTTAGACTCACTATTGCCTAGCACTTCACTGGACATATAAGTGCACTGTAAAGAATGAAGGCATGAGTAAAAGAGAAAGGTGAATTGGAAATAGTAAGGAAGCAGAAATAAGTGAATTTATGGGATATAGAAATTATCATGAGAGCATGCTGAAAAGGGCAACTTTTCATAGTTCAATGGAAAAGTATGTTGACATCCTTGATGATATTTTTTAATCGTACTCCCATTTCTCCTCTACTGGAATTATGAGAGTTAAGCATGATCTATGTAGAGTACTTTTGTTATTTTTTATGTTTTCTTTTTCTTTATTTGAGAAGTTATGAGTTAACAAAATCATGCATACCACATAGAATTTCCATACATTGCCCCACCACCAACACCTTACATTATTGTGACACATTTGTTAGAAATGATGAAAGAACATCATCATAATATTGCTGCTATCTATAGTCCATAGTTTATATTTGGTGTATTTTTCACACAAACCATTGTTTTCATATTTCATTCATTATGAAGTAGAGGTCAAGCTTCAAATTCTATTTGCTCATGATGAAACTTTTGTGGGAAGCTGTTCTATAAAAAATAGAGATTTTCAAAAAACAACTGTAAACAAGCCATAGTGGATATGATGTAAAAGTGAAGCATAAAGCTTGAGAACCCTATTTGGAAGTTCAGGGAAGTTGTATTTAAAGCCATTTCAAAGGAGACCATCAATTTTAAAGTGTAATTGAATACAGTGTGCATGAAGAATTTGAATAGTGAAGAATATAAGACAAAACAGGAATGTTATGTAGAATTTTGCATAACAAATCATGCACCATGGACATAGATAGGAAGATCCAATATAATTAAAATGTGCATTCTCCCCTAATTCATCTATAGACTTCAAGGCAATCCCATCAGATATGTGTGTGTGTATAAATCAATAAGCTGATTTCAAAATTTATATGTAAATGCAACTAGAGACAAGAATAACCAAGATAATCTTGAAGAAGAACATAGTATGGTGTGAGGAATTGTTCTACTGGATGTTAAGATTTATTTTAAAGTTATATTAATTAAAATAGTGGGCATTGGCCTGAGAATAGAACAGAGTATTAAGAGATTCTGCAGTGCAGTGGGGAAGGAGTCATTTTACTAAATGGTACTGTGTCAATTGGCTGTCCAGATGGTAAAAAATAACTTGACATGAACCTTACAGCATATACAAAAATCAATTCTAGATGGATTATTGAGTGATATCATGGAAGATGGTGGTGTATGAACTCTAGGAATTCTTTCCTTCTCTGAAACAGCTATTGAGCTGGAACTCTGGATTCTAGTCCAACACTTGCAGCATCCAGGGTGGTACTTGATGAAGAAAGAGTTCAGTGGAATTTGGCATTTCATGTAGCAGCTCCCATCTCCCACCCCCAAAGCAGGAAGCAAGTTCCTGATACAGTTTTATGGTGCCAGGTTGGGCAGTAAAGACATTGTTCTCCAAAATCAGAGTTCCCTGAGGGACTGCTGACCATTGTTAAAACTGCTTCAGGCTTCCCAGGCAGCATCTATTGAAAGTTTACCTTTCTTTCTTTTCTTATTGGCTTTGCAAAAATAGTTTAGAAAATTCACTAAACAGGGGCCGGCCGCATAGCCCAGTGGATGGGGTGCCGGTGTACCACGTGGAAGGCCCCGGGTTCGGTTTCCGGGGACCTCTCCTAGCGGGCAGACCGCCTTGAGAAGGGCGGGCCGCCATGGGCAGGCAGAGCCGCTGTGGGCAGGGCAAAAGCTGCCACGGACAGGGCAAAGCTGCCACGGGCAGGGCAGGTCGCCCGCGAATGGAGCGCAGCCAGCCACCTGCGAACTGAAGCGGAGCCGGCCGTGAATGGAAGCAGAAGCCGCCCACAAGCGGGCCAAAGCCGTCTGCGTAGTGACTGGTCTCGGCACGTCGCCGCAGTGAGGGGAGACAAAGCAGGCAGAGAGGAACACAAGAATGGACACACAGCAAGAACAAGCGGAAAGGGGGGGCGGGGAATGTAATAAAAAAAAATCTTTAAAAAAAAAAAAAAAGAAGAAAATTCACAAACAAATGATGTCTGCAGCCCTCAACGATAGTGATTCCTGGAGAGGAGGAGACTCTGATTTCCAGAGTTACTACATTACAGTATTCAAAATGTCCACATCTTGACAAAAAATTACAAAACACACAATGAAAATATGGCCCATTCACAAGAAAGAAAGAAATAGACAGAAACCATTCCTGAGGAAGCCCAGATATTAGACTTACTAGAAAAAAAACTTTAAACAAACATTTAAAAATGTTTAAAAACCTGAAGGAAACATGGAGAGAAAATTTAATGAAATTAGGAAACAATGTACGAACAAGTAGGGAATATCAACAAAGAGATAGAAATTATAAAAAGGAGTCAAATAGAAATTCTTTTGCTAAAAAAATGTAATTACGGAAATGAAAAATTCCTTTCAACAGCATATTTGAGCAAACAGAAGAAAGCATCGTGAACTGAAAAATAGGAAAATTGAAATTACCCAGTCTGAGGAACAGAAAGAAAACCAAGAAAGAAGAAAAATGAATAGAGCCTGAGGGACTATCAATAGTGGAAACATTTTACATTTTACAAAGCCAAAGATCCCTCAGAAATCCTAGTAATCACGTTCTCTTTCCCACCCCTCTAGTTCATTGTTTTATAAAGTTAGATTGGTTATTCAAGTTTATAAAGACACTACAAGGGGCCGGCTGTAGCCCAGTGGATAGGGCGCTGGTACACCACATGGGAGGCCCCGGGTTTGGTTCCCGGGGACCTCTCCAGGCGGGCAGACCGCCTTGAGGGGGCAAGCTTCCGTGGGCAGGGCAGAGCCACCGTGGGCAGGGCAAAAAAGCCGCCACGAGCAGGGCAAGTCGCCTGCGAATGGAGCTGAGCCGCCCACGAAAAACGGAGCCGAGCTGCCCGCGAAATGGAACAGAGCCGCCCACGAGCAGGGCAAGCCGACTCGGCACGTCGCCTCAACGGGGGGAGACAAAAAAGCAGACATAGAAGAGCACAAAAATGAACACACAGCAAGAGCAAGCAGAAAGGGGAGAGGGATATGTAACAAAAAAGACACTACAAGAGTTTTGTGCTAGAATTTTTAGAACTTGAACTATTCAAGACAGTCTAAAGAGAATTACCAGAAGATTTATGTTCTGATGGATTATATCAAATGCCAAATTCAATAAGATTATAATTTAGAGTGTGAATTGGGTATTGGTTTTAATATATTTGCAGACTGCTTCTGATTGTTTAGTGTTTGGAATTTATCCAAACATAACTAAAAAGTGAAATTTGTATTCCATGAACAGGATTTCTAGTAATTCCTATATTTGTGCAAGCATGCATGTGTGCTGCACACCCCCCCAAGTATACATGAATGGAAAAATGGTTTTGCTTGAATGTAGAACAAATTCCTCAAACCACCATTTAATATAAGGGATATTATGGATTTCTTTGATACTTTTAATATTACAACCGTGCCCATATTTCTTTATCACTCTCTGCCAACCAGCATGTGTCAGAAAATGAGTAGCTTAGTGCTACTTTACTCAATAATATACCAATATATAAAGCTTGGAGGATTGTTTAGCCTCTGAACAAGAATGATATGCAAATTCAAAAAGTATTGTATAGAAAGTCTTTTCTATGGCAATCAAGACAACAAAGTTTAGATGCTTCATCTTTTAGGTTTGATTAATGGATATTTTCCCATGATCTTGTTATTCCATATGAAGATCAAAATGGAAATTTTACTAAAGATTTGATTTTGCTATTCAAATCTTTCAGCTTAAAAAGCTGAGAAAAAAAATTTACAAGACAAATTTGTTTGACCAGTATTTCTTGGGTGTACAACTTAAAAAAAGAAAACTTTTAATATATGAATGTTTACAATGAATCTCATGCCTAGTAGTGTTATGGTAAGTTCTTACAAAAATGGGATTGTTGCAATCAAACTGAAAGTAAAAGCTATTTACTTTTTTTTTTTAAACTAAGGATGGCTCCTCTTTTTATTCCTGAGCTCAGTTTTGAACTTTATCTTTATGACATTTCAGATTACCCCAGGAAATGTTCACATCCCTTCCCCCCACCCAGTCACACCTCTTGCAGTAAATTCCAATAAAATTGAAATATAAAAAACATGTGTTTTAAGTTCTTGGATGATAAAGAGCAATGGAAACTTTAGGAACTGGTTATTTAGACTTTGACAATAAGATTATATTAAAAATCATGTGGAAATTTTATCATTTAACATCAAAAAATAATAAATAAGACTTCGGTTCTAGAAGATCAGGAAAAAAGAACCTAAAACAGAAATAGGAGGAAGGAATTAATAAATATAAAAGCACTCAGCAGTGATTTATAAATACTAGAATTAATGAATTTAAAATAGGTTTATTGATTAGCATTGCTAATCAAAAAAAGAAGAAATGAGTTATGTGATATTAGAAATGATAGAACATATGGGAAATGACTAAAACACTTTTTTTCAAGGAAAATATAAGTTATTAACATTGATTTAAGAAAATCTAAATAGGCTAGTAATGACAGAAGAACTAGCAACAATTTTACAAAAAAATGCCCCCCAAAAGTTTTTTTCTACATGGTTTTATTGACTTTTAAGGAATACATCACTTTGGAGAGCACAGAAAAGAATGAGATGATTCCTAATTGCATTGTGAAGCTAGTAAGTAACTGAAAAAAGCCCTGAAAAGTCTCAAACTTTAAATTAAAAAAAAAAATCTATGAAATCACCAACCAACATATTTAACCATGAAACACTAGACAAGTTCTCATTAAAAGTGCCCTTTCCTTGACAACACACTGCACTTAAAAACAGGTTTCTTTTTTATCTCCTAGAGAAAAGTCTGTCATCACTGTCCAATAGAAATATAATGTAACATATACAATTTAAATTTTTCTCAAAGCCATATTTAAAAAGTAAAAAGAAACAAGTGAAATTTACTTCAACACTATATTTTATTTAATCCAGAATATCCAAAATATTATTTTAACATATGGCAATTAGCCAAATTTCAAGTGTTCATTTGCCACATGTGGCTAGTGGCTACCATTGAACGGCTGAGAGGTAAGCTGTGTGATGCAGTGTTTCATCACCTACTCTCTCTAAAGTTCTCTGTGACTTTCTTTGGTTTTTCTATAGCTCCATCCACCTTATCAAGGTGTTGAGACTGTTGAGATAAAATTGGGGAGAGGGATTTTAAGACATGATGAGTTATACTTGGTTACTTTTTCCATAAGACTGCTATAATTAGCAAAAGTTTATAGGGACCTGTTACATCACACAACAAAGATTCTTGGGCAATGGGACCTCCGTATGGTAGTGATGTGAAGGCCTGAGCTGCTGCAGCCAGGTAAGCTGTGATAGCTGTATATACCTGATGGCACTGACCCATTTAACACAGAAGTTGAGAGCCCAGTTTCTCTTTCCTCTGGAAGGAGGACACCTCGTTTAGTGTGCACTTCTGTGTCTGATTCATCTAATACCTGTAATTTTAAATAAAAATATTTGCTTAACTTGTATCTTCTTAGCCCATGAACATCACTGTTCTTCCTTATCTACCTCACACCTGTAGAATATCAAGGTGTTAGAAATAACATGAAAATGAATGGGAGTCAGATTCATATTAAATGTTTTAAGTTTTTTTTTTCCTTGAAGGAATATAAAGCTTTTTGTATGTACCCATTCCTATTGACTACCACCAAACCAACCAACCAATCAAACCAAAAACAAAGGTTTTGCTATTTAAGGACTGATTTTCAAGTACTTTTCCTTATATATGTTTGGATTAACATTTTGGTTTGTAAAGCAGATATTATATTGGTGAGAAAAAATTGTTTAGGTATTTCTTCACATTTTTCTCAAAGAATTAATTGTCATTTAATAGATATTGATTTTTTTTTAACGAGGGCCCAGAAATGTGTGAATTTGTAGAATAGCCTTTCCTCTAAAGGAACTCACACTGATTAAAGAGAAGGCTGTAGAAAGAGTAGCATGCAAACAGCTCGTTATGTAATTCTGCTGATCCAGATCATAAAAATCCATTTGGGTTATGTCCAACACTTCTTAAAACATGTTCTGAAGACTATCTGCATCAGAATATAGAGTTCATATTAAAAATTCCATTTCTTATGTTTTAAGCCAGACTTTTTCAATTAGGATCTTGATTGATGAATCCCATAAATCTATTTTGCAGTAAATATTCCGGGTAATTCTTATGCTGTAGGCTACAGAGATGTGCATCCTATGAAGATAATGCAGGCTATAGTGTGGAGGATGGATTAGGAGATGGGCAAGTGTTCAGATTAGGTGGAGAAAGGAGGAAGAAGTGGGTGGGAGAGATATTGTGAATGTAGAACAGAGAGGTCTCTGATGGTCAGCTATTGGGAAATAAGAGAAAGAAAGGGGTCTAGAATGGTTCCCTCTCATTTGTGAGTGATTTCTCCCATTTATTCTTTTCTTTACTGTCTTATACTTTAACAATCATAACCTTTAATATTAGGTTACTTACTTTAAAAGGTAATGATTGTTAAAATTAAGTAGAACACATGGGAACCCTCATAAATGTAAGGTTCATATGGCATTCAAACAAGTTAACTTTTAAAATTTTCCTTTTATTACCTCTTCTAAAACTATCACAAATCCTTCTGTTGTGATTTCCCACTGTTATCTCATGTTATCTTATTCAGAAAAAAATCTCACTAGTTGATCGGGAGTTTTACCGAAATTTTAAATGAATGCCTTCCACTAAAATGATTTCCTTGTTGAAGTAGATCGTTATACGTGCAATTTATTTGTATGTACATAGATTTTTACACGTGGAAAAAATGATCATTTTTACCATTTTTATTTGTTCGATGCAGTGGCGTTAATTACTTTTACAATGTTATGCAACTATCACTATTTCCAAAATTTTTCATCATACCAAACAAAAACTATGTACCCATTAAGCAATAATTCCCCATCCCTCTTCCTCCTAACCTCTGGTAACCTATATACTTCTCTTTGTTTCTATGGATTTGGTTATTCTAGATATTTCATATAAGTTGAACCATACAATATTTATTCTCTTGTTCCAGGCATTTTTCGCTTAGCATAATATTTTCCAGATTCATCCATGTTGTAGGATATATCAGTACTTCATTCCTTTTTATGGCTGAATGATACTCTATGTTATGTATTTCCCAAATTTTATTTATCCATTCATCCATTGGTGTACACTTGAGTTGCTTCCCCCCCCCCTTTGGCTATTTTGAATAATACTACTATGAACATTGGTATACAAATATCTGTTCAAGTCCCTGCTTTCAGTTCTTTTAGGTGTATACCTAGGAGTGGGATTGCTCTCTTGACCCCTGGTAATTCTATGTATAACATTTTGGGAAATCACAAAACTTCTTCCACAACCACTGCACCATTTTACATTCCCACCACCAGTGTATGAGGGTTTCCTGTTTCTCCACATCTTTGTCAACATTTCTACTTTTCTTTTCTTTCTTCCTTTTTTATTTTGTTTAAATAATAGCTATCCTAATGAGTGTGAGCTAATACCACATTTTAATTTTGATTTGCATTTCCCTAATAACATGTTGAACATCTTTTCATGTGCTTATTGGCCATTTATATAACTTCTTTGGAGAAATATCTATTCTGGTCCTTTGTTCATTTTCATTTGCTGGATGTTAAATTCTTATCAGATTTATGAGTTGTAACTATTTTCTCCCATACTGTAGTTTGTCTTTTCACTCTCTTGATGGCTATGTCATTTTGTAGTAACAAATGTATCTCCAAAAGTATCATGGCTTATAAATGGATGATTTATTTCTCGCTTTCACTGTGGTCATCTCAGTACAGGAACCAGGCTGGCAGAGCTCCCACCATTTGGAACATGGAATCTCATGATGACAAGTGGAAGGGAGCATGGCACGTTGCTCATTGGTTCTTATCAACTTCAGCTTGAGTGGCCATGTGTCCCTTCCATTCACATTCCATTGACCAGAGTGACCCACATGGACACATGTAATATCAAGAGGTGGAGAAGCACAATCCGATCATCTGTCTGGAGGGAGGAGAACTGGAATATCATTGAACAGCCTTCATGACCATCCTACATTTGATTCAAAGTGTTAGAAGATGTTTTTTTCAATTCTTTAATTAGTTAATTACTTAATAATAAAACAAAATTACCAGTGACTTTGGTAACCAGTGTAATACATAGGCTTTTTTTTTTCCTGAAGAAGGAAATGATTTGCTTAAATGTTTTTTTTGTTTGTTTGTTCTTAAAGTTTCTAAAAATTAAGAAAAGAGAATTTACAAATGTATGCATATTTTGTCAGTCAGTGTGAGTGAGCTCTCACTCTATGGTAAGAAAAAATCCTATGTTGCCTGAACTAATCACTTTCTTTGTGTTTATATGTATAGGCACACATGCATATGTATATTTCTGTACATAATTGTGCAAAGCTTTTACATGGTATGATATCCCCTGAACACTTGTCAGCCTTCCACTTTAGAACTATAGAGCAAGAATTCTGCAAGTAAGATTGTCAGCTATCATCCTAATTATCACCTATGATTCCACCTCATAGAGTCTGCTCTATAGCTCTTTCAAACTGATATGTTTTCCTTAAAACATTAATGTACATCCCTGCTAGAAAAGAATATGAATAACGAATACAAATATAATAATATTGTGTTTTCTGTAAAGAACAATCCTTTCTAATAGAAAGTAAAATAGATCATTTATCTGTTACTTAATATGCGTTCTGAATAGTAACCAGTTTCTAATTTCATACACTCACTGCCTCTGTCTTTAAAAGCCATACTTATTGTATGATTTTGCTATTTTGAACTAAATATAATGAGCAAATTCATGGAGTTTATAGCTAGAATATAAGTCACCAGAAACTAGAATGTGGTTAGAGGATGAAAATCCGGGTTTTAATCTGTGCAGAATTAGTAAAAAGGTTGTACCAATTGTAAATGTTTGGAAATGCATAGAAATGGTGAAAGCACATTATTGAATTTGTAATTAGTAGCATTAATATTATGCATATGATAGTGGTTGGAAGGGAAAGTGTAAGGACATGTGTATTACTGAAAAGAAAGCTAAAAACTGAAACATGGGACTGTATAGCATAGCGAACCCTCTTATGAAAAATGAGTGTGCTTAATAGTGGATATATAAGAATGTTTTTCCATGAAACAGAACAAATGTATGTTAATGTTATAAGAAGTTAATACCACGGTTATACTTTGGCAAAAATACAACCAAAACAAACTATGAGCAATAGTGTATAGTAATATATTAATAATCTTCCATCAATGTTAAAAAAAATGGGAGCATGCTAAGTGAAATAAACTAGACTAAAAGTATTACATATTGTTTTACTCCATCTATGCAAAATGTAAATACAAATAACTTACAGAGATGGAAATAGATTAGCAGTTATGTAAGGCAGGGGAAGGATGGAAAGATTTAGAGGTAACTGCTCAGGGGTAGGTTTTTTTGGTGATCGTTTGTTTTTGTTTTTTTCTTTTCTATTCCTTTTTTGGAGTAATGAAAATGCGCTAATATTGATTGAAGTGATGATGCATAACTCTGTTATTATATCAAATGCCATTGATTATATACTTTAGATGAATTGTATCATTTATGAATGTTTCAGCAAAATTGATTTAAAAAGCCATACTTATAAAATTATGCATACTTAATAGGATTTCTGCCAAATGTACATGATTTGATACTAATTAATGCTGACAAATGTTCAAATGGACCAGCAAGTCTTTAAAAATCTTTTTTTTTTTTTTTTTAAGTGTTTTGCTTAAATCCTTCTTTTGGACATGGTGGTCCTGTCCTGCAAAGTCACCACATTATTTTCATCCTTCTCTGTAGGGAGATGTGTAAATGTGGTCTAGTTTGCCTTCTTCCTTGGGTATTAAGGAGCCATTTTGACTGAAATAAGTGTGTAAGTGGAATTCAGACCCTCCAGGCCACGCATTTAGTGAGGGACAAGTTTTCAATTCTTTAAGGGTAGGGTGTCACTGCATCTCCCATATGCCATCTGTACTTAACTATCAAATTTATGTCCATAGGTGCTAGTCATTGAAACTTCAAAGTAATCATAACACTTTTTTTAACTTCAAATTTACTTTTATAAATAAAAGTTGGAGAAAAATTTATATCTGTGTGTTATTTGCCTGTCACTGATCCATTTGAGTTTATTTCACTGGGAATGTTTTCTTTTAGTGCTATACTTCTTATAGGAATTTGGACTGAGAAGCATACTTTTTGAGAAAAAGTTATATGAAGAGGTGTTTTCTTGCAGGCATTTTTGTATTTGCTTTTCCTGTATGAACAGGATATTGCTTTGACATATCAAAGAATTGGTCTTGCTGCAAGCTGAAAGAAAGCTGAAGCACACCAACCGCGTGGAGGTTGGGACAATGAGTAGAATGCTAAGGACGTTCACCAGACAAGCCTCACATTCATTCCTGAGGGTCTCCATTCTGGCAGACTTGCTAGCTTTTGCCAGTACAGCTTGCTTATCAAAGCACTTTATCAGTGGGGAAGGGATGTGGGTTAACCACTTCACTTAGCTTTAGCTTCCCAGCTCTCAGTCTGTCAGCAAACAGCTGCTTTTCAGTATGTACGCCATGTACTGTGCAGCTGATACAGTGATGGGACAAAAACGGCTTTGTGCTAGGAGGTTGTTCGGGCTGGCAGAAGGCGGGTGGGAGAGATCTGAAGGAGAAGTGGCTGAGCCCAACTCTGGGCTTTAATTTATAAGGAGCTCTTTGGAGAATAGGTTTTTTCCCCTCTCTTTATTTAAAGGTTAATTTTAAAAGTATGACTTAACAAGGCAGGTAAACTATAGCTATGTTGTTGACAGGCAGGGGTGGAAGCATTTATGTTTATAAGCCACTGTTGTATTCTTTTTGGTAGTTTTTTTTTTTCCTGCCACTTTTTCTCCCTTCTTTCTCTCTTTCCCCTGCTCTCTTGTGCTCATTTATTCATCTTTCTGTCTTCAATACCAGTCTCCTTTAGAAATGATGTGCATGTTATTGACTTTTAAATTAGTGATAAAGAAAGATCAGCTTTAGTGTTTGTAAACACTAGAGAGCAGCAGAACCAAATCCCAAGATAGTCAGTTTTTCTAGCCATGAAATTCAGACACTCTCTTAAATCATAACATAATTTGTAGAATATTTTTAAAAACAGCAGCTGAAAGATATAGACATCTGGAGCTGTCACTAATGTTGAGGTTCCTTGTTCTGGGTACCAGGTAGGATTGCCCCTGTCTGCCCATCTGAATGCAGCCTGGCCTGTAGAAAACAAAACTTGAAAAGCCAGAGTTTAGTTTGCTGCTTTGTTCCCACCTCTGTGGTTGTGGAAACAGGGTCATGATGCAGCCTCTCTGTCTCTGGGATGGGAGGAGCAGAACCCTGTGCTGATTTGTGATGGACACATAGTGTAGAAGACAAGGGGCAGACTCTTATTGGAAGGCTCAGGGTACTGCTGCCTCTCTTAGCCTTTTCGGTAATTCCATGGAATAGGAAGCAAATCCGGTTTACCTGCCTCTTGGACCATTTGTAAATATCAGCCAATATTTTCATCCTCTCCTACCTTGTTTTCTTCTCTTTTTACAAGAAATGCTCAAAAGGTGTGTGCTGCAAAGGCTGAGAAGTGAGAGTCAAGTTGAAGTGGCACGTTGATTAACAAGGAGCCTATGATGTGTCAATAATCAGTCAGTTGGATTGACTGAACCATTTGCCCAGCTCCATAAATGGAGATACCTTTATTAGAGAAATATTGTTGATAATCATGATGTTGCCAATGGCCCTCACCTATTATCTTACAAGTTCAGGTGGGTTTTGCCTCAATAACTTTCTTCTTCCAGAAAGTAATTGCATATAGAGCAGAAGTAAAAATTGAGGCACCAAATGAGTATTTATTTAAAACCTTACTTCTGAAAGTGTATTTCATGGCTCAGGATGATTAAAAAGTGAACTGTAGTCACATTAATTTGGGGAACAGTGCTTACCTTATGGATTTCATGATATATATTAGCATATGAAAGGAAATATTTCAGCAAAAAAGCTTGTTTTATCTTGTTTATGGTTTATTTTTCCAGTAGTGTACCCTTCATGAGGATAGCCACTTAAGCTTAGTATCCTATATTTACGTCCTGACATTTATAGGAAGGGAATTATCATTAATCAGCATATATGATTCTATTATTTAAAACTCCCTTGGCATTTTGCCTGGAGCCCTGCTTATTTGGAATATACAAATATTGGATAGCACCAAGAATATCTGTGTGTCTTCAGTAGACAGCTAAAGCCTAGATCACTAGAGGGGCTGACCAAGGGATCTCTGAAACACAGACCCTTCCGTGTAGGACATAGCTTGCATTCCTAAGTACCAATAGCCTACCAACGTGATATACACAATAAGGCACTGAAAAGCAATGATTTTGTTTCCAATGAACAAAAATAGTAAAGAATAAATAAGTTAGTTTATTCCTGGAATGTGCATTTAAGAAAGCCAAGTTATAATCTGTTAAACTGCTGTATTTAGGTCTTTATCCAGTCAAGCCCTAATTTATCAACACCTTGTTATCTTAAATACTTTACACAGAAGGGTCATAAATCCTCCTTAAAAGAGCTTTATTTCACCATTTAATTAAGTCTCCCTGATTTCCTTCATTGACTTTAAAAGGGAGTTAAGGGTTGAGCTGATTTTCATTAGGCACACAAATACTTATATTAAATTAAAGTTGGGTGAAAGAACACTGTCATCTAACTTTTAGCAGACAATAAATTGATGGCTGAGACATTCCACCAGGCCCCAAACATGAGATTACTCATGAAGAGAAAAATTTTAAATATACTTTTATTTTCTTTTTAAGCAGTGTTTTCTATTTCCTAAAGAACTTGATTATGGATAGTACTATTCATTTACTTGACAACAACTTAAGCTTTTACTGAATGCAGAGTCCCATGGTAAGTATGAGGGGGAGACAGAAGTGATTAAGATAATTAAATGGAATTATAAAATAGAAAAATAAATGAAATATAAAATAGAATGTGGCACAGATGTGGAAAATAAGAGTAGTGGATGATTCCTTGGAAAACAACAGAAGACCTTTTTTGAGGAGGTGACACTAAGTTGTCTTGGCCTTGAAGGACAGAAAAGCTTTGAACTTTGAAAAATGGGGAGAAGGACATCCTGGTAGGTCAAACAAAGCATTCAAAAGCACCAAGTGGAGAAAGCTTGTCACAACTGAGTAGAACAGTTAATTTGAACTCTCTTCAGATTAATGATATTTTACAATGAGACCTCCTTCCAAAGTCTCTAGCTTGAATGGGGCCAGATGAGACTGAAAAGGGAATATTCTATATATGAATTGTAGAGAGATGTGATGCTATATATGTATGGAATTAGGTTCAATTTGCAAGTTACAGACTCCAGAACAGCAGTGACTTAATTTTTCTAATGAAATAGGGTGCCTACAGAAGGTAGACTGGAGGTGATAACAGCGGTTCCACAGTGCTGCCAGGAGTGGCAACTACTCTGTCTTCCACTTAGCCATCCTTAGCAGAAAGAAGGAAAGCATCCATTTTTCTGCTTAGATGGAAAGGGTCCATGGCTTTCCATCTCATGGGTTCAAGGTGGCTCTTTCAACATTCCAGGCAGTCAAAAGGGCAAAAGGCAACACGTCCTCATGGCTGAGTTCATCACCATGTCAAAAAACTTTCACAAAGTCCCATGCATCGATTTTTAGTTACACCTTATTGACCAGAACCACATCACATGGTCACCTCACCTGCAAGGGAGACTGGGAAATGCAAATGTTTGAGTGGGTACATTGCCTCCCTCCAAAACATCTGCTCTTCTGTTACTCAAGAAAACTAGGGTATGGATAGACCCCTTGCTGTTTATTTCAGATATTGGAGGAATTCTTTCAGCTCTTCTCATGAGAGTTGAGAATCCCTGAACAAAATTGCTGACCAGGCCATGGAGAGATTGAGTTAGAAGAAATTCTGAAGGGTCAATTCTAACTCTTGCTAAGAATTTTAAATGCTTAGGTTAGAATGAGCAAACTCAAAATGACAATACAAATAATATTGTTTATGACACTTAACTATATTTTCCAGTAGAAAAAAATTCAGTGAAAAGAATGGAATTCATTTACAGTTTTGCTAACCTCTTTAATGTCTGCTTTAATAGAAGACATCTGGATCCTCATATATGCTTCTCATTCAGTCTGTTTTGATATCACATGTCATGTAGCCTCTGGAAAACTCTACTGTTTACATGTGAGAGAATGAGAGTGAAAAAGACAAATCTTCCAGGGTCCACAGACCATACTTTGAGAACTATTGCTCTAGAAACTATACCCTGTAGGCCAAATGTAACTGTAAGCTAAGGATGATTGTTACATTTTTTACAAAAGCGTCATGGAGATATAATTCACATGCCATAAATTCACCCATTTAAAGTGTACAATCAATAGTGCTTTGTATGTTTACAAAGTTTAGCAACCATCATTGTAATCAATTTTAGAACACTGTCATCACCCCCAAAAAGAATGCCCATTAGATGTCACTTCCCATCTTCCCCCTTACCCACCCAGCCCTAGGCAACCACGAATGTGCTTTCTGCCTCTATAGATTTGCCCATTTTGAACATTTCTTGTAATGGAATCATACAGTATGTTGTCTTTTGTAGCTGCAGTTGCATTTTTAAGGAGTTGTAAAAAAAAGAAGGCACAGAATATACAACAGAGGTTGTATATGACCCACAAAGCTTAAAATATTTACTATCTGGATGTCTACAGAAAAAAAATTGCTGACTCGTTTTATAAAAGATCAATGCAGATTTTTGATCAGGAAAATACTTTCAAATATGTACCCGCTATATACACACACATATACATATATACAAAATACATATTAGTTTCCAGAAGACTTCTTATATCATGACAACACCCCTTTCAGAAATATTTTTTCCCTTATGAATCAGACAATGCCACTTTCTCCTTAAGAAGTACTCTACATAAGGTTTAAGAAAAGAGAACATTTGGTTCAGTGATTAAATGAAGGATTTCTTCCATGCTTGACCGGTTTCAGTAGATTTCTTTTCCAGAAAGACTGTAAAGATTTCCTTGGTGTCCAGGACAAAAATAATGGAGAACCCTCCATTCTTATCAAAAATATGAAAAACTTTTAAGGAAATACTGCTCTAAGTATAATGTGAAGCTTTGTGAACTTCTCACCTGAGTTCTTAACTATTGAGCTGCATGATTAGATTTCTGGTATCTTTAGAAATTATTATTCATTAATTAATGAATCATCGATTATTGAATCAGTGATTCCTGGAATCACTAATCAATGATTGTGCAATTGTTATTCCATTGGTCGTATGGCTTGGCTCAAATCACAAATGAAGAAAATATCAATCTAAAATAATCTAGGAATGGAAACAGTTTGAATTGCAGAGACTTCGGTCTTTTCTTTTCCTCTATGATAATCCATTCAGTTGTTTGCATGATTTAATATACTTTTTCCTTTGAATAAATACCTATAACTTAGTTTAACCACACATTACATGAATCTTATTTTCATTTTATAAATTTTAATTTAATTAAAAAAAATAAACTTAAAAAAATCCCAAATTGGTCTTAAAAATTTTCTTTGCACCCTCTTCTTAGAAGAATCAATGAGTTAAATAGCAAATCAGTAAGAGGAAATATATCATGTTGCCTTCCAAACGTTACCCTGTTCTGTACTGTGATTTTGTGGAAGACATTTCAACTAGCTGTGAAATGTTTATGTTAATGAGTAGAGCTACTGCTACTCATTATGTTGTTGGTTAAATCAGACTCCTTGTGAGCAAGTTACTTTTTACTTCTTTGCCAGTATACATATATAATTTTTGTAAGCTTCCTAGGGGTATGGATCTTTGTTTTGTGCTCTGATATACTCCTTAGCACCTGAAATGATACCTACCACATTGTAGGCACTCAAATATTTAATGAATGAGTAGATTCCAGGTCTTATTTTGAGAAGGATTTAAATTGACTTAAAGATTATGATGATATATACAATACACCAAAAGAAAATAAATTTAATAGTGGTAAGGAAGTAAATGAGACAATGGCAAGTATATGATTGAGATTAGTATACAGATTACATGCTGTGAAATTCTATAGACTTCCCAGAGAAGGCTAACAGATTTGTCCCTGAGATTTTCAGCTGTACAAGATTCAGTATCTGGGAGATAAAAGGCAAGTTAGATTTACTGTCTCTTAAGGCATCCTTGACCTGGGCTAGTTTCCTTTCAAAAGCTTGACATTGATTCCAAAAGAGACTAAGGAATAGATGTATGTCTCAAGTACAAACCTATCACCACTACCAGAAGAACAATTCACAGGATATGTCCTCCAGATGATGAACTAGAGCAGCAAATTCATAGATGAAGGACAACTGAATGTTATCTTCTGCTGGAATTTTATTCCACCCTTTGATCATTGAGAGACCCTAACATTTGTACTTTTTCTGTGTGGATCTTTGCATGCACACATTTTCAATAATAATTCTGATGACAAAAGTACATATTTTCAATGTAGTTTAAAATAAACTTGGCAATAGTAAAAATAATTATTGTTTTCATAAAACATTTTATTAAAATGTTAATTGTGTTTTCAAACTCTATTGAAACTATAAATTGAAGGTCCAAAGTGGTGACCTTGGGCTTAATATTCTAATATTTATAAAGAGATGACTTTAGTTTTTAGCACTTAAAAAGCAGAAAAGATGTCAAACACTTAGGTTTTTCTTAGCAGAAAGATGTCCTGCTAGTCTTTCCCTTGCTCACTCTCTTCTCAGCAGCCTGGCTGCCATTGTCTTCTAGTTTAATGCTCCTGTAGTGCTATAATCTTGCTTCTTTTTTCTTTTCACATCTCTGCTCTTTCTCCAAATACCCTCATAGCTTGCTTCTTCCCTTCTTCAGGTGAGATACCTAAATGTCTCTCAGAGCTCACTCCCTTAATGACTTCAGGGGTCTCAAATGTTATGTGCTTAGTAGGACTGTCTATATAAAATTGTACCCCTCCCCATTTTCCACCCCAAACACACTGTACCACTCTCATTTACTTTTCCCTAAGCACTTTCCACTAGTATATACATTTTACTTATTTATCTTGTTGGAGTCTCTTTCCTCATATAGAATATAAACTCTATGAGGGCATATATTTTTGTCTGTCTGATTTACTGCTATATCTTCAGTGCTTAGCATAACTGGAACATAGGCCAGGTCAGTAAATTTGTTGAATGAATGCATTTCCATCTTCTTCTGAGAAATCAGGCAGCATGAGCTGGTGGCCTTCCTGTGTGGAAGCAGTCTGCTTTGGCCAAGTCATTGCTTGTCAGAAGAGCTTGCCAGAAATGCAGATTCTCTGGCTTGGCTCTGGAACTGTTTAATTAGAGTCTGCATTTTAATAAGTTGCTTCCTTTATGTACATTTAAGTTTGAGAAATCAGTTTACTTATTTACGTTACATGGTTGCCCCAGTGGGCATTTGAGTTTGTGACCCCTGGTAAGGAAGGTAATATGATAATATTTATGTGTAAGAGAGTTGACACGGTAATAATTCATTTTTGTTTATAATCAAGGAGTAGAAGAAGATCCTTGTATTGGTATACTTATACCTTGGTATATTTATACCTTAGGCTTTTCACATTTTAGTGAAAAGTGGGCTTTATATCACCAAATCTACAAGCAGTAAGTTTTGACCTTAGGTAGAGCCACATTTTAGTGAGCCACTTTCCATCAGTTTTACTATGTTTGTCTACTGCACACTGCCTTGTTTGGAGCCAATACATATTTTGGCAAGTGCACTACTTTTAAAAAATATCTATTACTTTCCCCATCAGAAAATAATAGTTCCAGGGGAACTGTTTTGGTGAGTCCTATAAATTCTTCTCTGCACACATGTCATTGACCCCCTGAGAGCAGTTACATCCTTTGAGACTTATTGTGATTCAGGTTGGTTATACAAATTGTACTTGCTGCAAATCTTTGGGAAATTTTTAGATAAGAAAGCACTTTATATGCATTTTTATATGGAGCAGGGTCCATATAAAATAGGAATTGGGGCAACATTACAAGTTGTATGCCTTCTCCCACCCTCTCCCTTCAAATATTCAAATGGTGAAATAAGAACAACAAAATATTCTTCAGTTGCTTTGTAAATACTCTACCAAATTAAAGTTTGCCTTAGTCATCTTTTTCTTGACTTTCCAGCTTCACAAAAAGTCCAGACCAAGGAATATTGTGTTCAAGGCTGACAACAGTTGTAGTGTGGAGGAGGGGGTAGGTCGAGCCATGGAACCCATGTTGCTACCAGGAGCCCACAGTCTCCTTAAGGGCTCATTATCTCTTGGGGAGAAAAACAGTTCCATAGTTAGATAAAATGCATGCATTCCATTTCATAGTCAAGGTTTGAACAGCACCAGATTAACATCCTTAAGAGACCTGAAGCATGGAAAATTGAACTCCAGCCTGCCTCTTCCACACCCTGTATGCAGTTTGATATGACAAAAATTTAAATTTATACTTAAGTTAAAGTAGATTCTTTGAAATGTTTCTTTGAAATATACTTATTTTGAAATTCTAGAAAAATTTATGAGAGATGAAGTTTTTCTTTTTTGGGGGTGGAGAGGGGTGACATACGGAACCCCATGCTTAATCATCCTGTTATATGATCCAGCAAGGGATAGGCCCCAGATCTTGCCAGAAAACAATTCAAAGATATTTCATGATAGAAGTGATGCTTGATCCAGGTCTCGTAGAATGAGCAAGTGTTTTCCAGGCTTATAAAATTCACTATTTACACTGTGTGGAGAGGTTGGGCTGGGTTGTACATGCGTAAACTGTCTCCCTTCATTATGGAGGCAGTTCTTGGAAATTGCCAGTACTCTGGGCAAGTTGTAGTACGTTTTGCCAGGTGGTTAATTTATGGGCTTTTTGCACACCTCCTTGTTGAGGTGCTAAGAAACAGCAAAATGCCCCAAGGAATATCAGTAGGTGGTGAGAAGGAGTGTGAAGTAGGGTTAGTTAACAAACTGGACAATCATCTGTTAAGCAATTAAATAAAGATTATAATTAATTTTTTGAGGTAGTTGAAAAAAATCTGATTTGCATGTATATGTGTGTGAAGGAGAGAGAGAGAGAGAGAGAGAGACAATGAAGAAGCCGAAAGAAGGTGAAGGCCAAAATTAAATTTAGCTTAATATTTGACATTGCTTGGATTTATTTTCTGTCTTAAAGAAGACCAAACTTTAACAAAATTGTTTGCAGTTCTTTAACATAGAAAATAAAATATATAAATTTTTAAAGTTATGGTAAAGATCTCAAGAAATCTCCACCTTCTCATGCTCTCTGGTCAAAAAAAAACAAATCCCCCAGCAAGCCATCTATCTTGTATAATTATCCTCATAAACCCTGAAGTGTGTTTTTCTCCCAAAACATTAATTGGCATTGGTCCTGGCATACAGTCATCACACCAGTAATGATAGCTCTTAACTGGAATATAGTCATCAGTATTTACTAGCCTCTGTTATGAATGCATAAATCATTGGATAAAAGGGTGAGTGGACACATTACTTGCAGTTGTGTTTATCTTAGGCATTCTCTGCAGGTACTCCACATGAAAGTTAAGATGGTCTGAGACTCTTTCAGTGTACTGTGCTTATCATTAATAGAAAGCAGCGTGTGTGCATCCTGCAGACCCATTTCCTTATTTAAAGTGGGCATCCTTCCTTTACTGAGCTGTGCTTCCTCTTTTATTACAGCACAGAAGACTAAGCCTTTGTAAACCCTTAAAGGCACATCCCTTCCAAATGACCTTTTGTCCTGAGCGACTAAGATGTATTGTTTAGTCCACTCAGAATTACATGGGGTGTCCTAGGAATTTTTGTTTTGGTTAATTAAATTTGGAAATGTGTCATTTTTTCCTATTATAAAGCATAAATGAAAGTCCAGTAACATTGATTTTGGAATTCTGGTAGGTGAGATAATTGCAGAGGGTAAATGATTTAGAGCTTAAAAATATGTGTACCTTTTCTACACTTAGAAACTTGAAACATATTTAACTTCAATTAAGTTATCTTCTTGTCTGTGCTTCTTTCCTCTTATAAGGGTACTTTATATCCATGTCATATGCTAAGCAATCTTATCCTTACTATTACACTAAACAGAATGAGATTCAGTTTGCTCTCATGAAACTATTTTTTTTATCCTTAAAGATAATGTTAAAAGAAACTAAAATAGAGATCCATAACAAAACTTATTATAATATGTAAGATACTGTTTTACAAGTTAGACTTCTTTAACTAGGCCCCTTTACAGTAGCTATCTTTATGGGTGTGCTTTTGCCAAGAATACTTTTTTCCTTTAAATGTTAGTAGATTTTTTTTAAAAACCTTTGTTCAAAGAACCATAGACACTAGAGGATTTTTCAGACTCTGTGTAGAAGAAAAGGACTCTGTGATAGTAACAAATTTATACATTGTGCCTATATAGAATGCTAATTTTATTAATATTCTAAAACAAATCCTCATTTCTTCCACTGTACATGTTTAGATCATGCATGTAATTTTCTAACCTTTTCACTTTTTATTTCTAACTTTTTTTAAAAAATCTACTTTAATAAAAAAAGAACTGTTTTCATAAACTCTATGAAACATAAATTTATGGCTTCTGGTTAAGTCTGCATTATGACATGCCATTTACCTTATTTTCCTGTAACTATCATGTACTCTACTGTCCTCCTATTCCCTTATGTTCATTTCTTTAGGCATCTTCTTTGTCTTGTATTTGCTGTATTCCAAAATCAGTAAATTCTCTTGGTTCTCACTATTATGCCAAATATTATGCTTATCACTATGTTGAGCCTGGCTCTTTTTCCAGATGCTAAGACTTTTCTATGAGACTTTCATGTTTCTCATTCTTGTACGAATTGCATCATCTATTTCTGCATATCCTATCTATATAAATAAAAATAATCTTTTTCAAGCTCCCCCTTT
>PVKH010002442.1:0-27151 GCA_004027955.1 Chaetophractus vellerosus
CTGCCCCTCTCACAGTCAGATGGTTTAAGGGTGACAAAGAGCTGGTTTCTGGTGGAAGCTGCTATATTACGAAAGACGCTTCAGAAAGTTCCCTGGAGCTATATGCAGTGAAAACATCTGATTCAGGCACATATACCTGCAAAGTCAGCAATATCGCTGGAGGCGTGGAGTGCAGTGCAAACTTGTTTGTAAAAGGTTTGCCTTGCTTTCTTGACATCTTTGTGCTTCCACTGTTATAAGTTCTTTCCTCTTTCTCACATTTCTTAATAACCCCCTTCCTTCCACAGAACCCGCCACCTTTGTTGAAAAGTTAGAGCCATCACAGCTGTTAAAGAAGGGAGACGCCACCCAATTAACCTGCAAAGTAACTGGTACCCCTCCAATTAAAATAACATGGTTTGCCAATGATAGACAAATTAAGGAGAGCAGCAAACACAAAATGTCTTTTGTGGAGTCCACTGCAGTTCTAAGACTCACAGATGTTGCCATCGAAGACAGTGGTGAATATATGTGTGAGGCTCAAAATGAGGCTGGCAGTGACCATTGCAGTGGCATTGTAATAGTGAAAGGTTTGTGTTCACCTTGCCTCTTGTCTTACCAAAGTTGTGGCCCATAGCGCAGACCGCTTCCTCATTAACTCAAAACAATTCCTTTTCTACTATAGAACCACCTTACTTTACCAAAGAATTTAAGCCGATCGAAGTGTTGAAGGAGTACGACGTCATGTTGCTGGCCGAGGTGGCAGGCACCCCTCCCTTTGAGATCACTTGGTTCAAAGATAACAAGATACTGCGAAGTGGCAAAAAGCATAAAACCTTCATTCAGGATCAGCTGGTTAGCCTGCAGGTCCTCAAGTTTGTGGCTACAGATGCTGGAGAATACCAGTGTCGGGTGACCAATGAAGTGGGCAGTAGCACGTGCAGTGCAAGGGTGACTTTAAGAGGTTAGTGTCGGTTCAAATTATGGGCTGGCTCTTCTGAAGAGTCACATCTTAAAAAAAAAAAATGCCGGTTTTGCTCTAGAGCTGGTAATGACTGAGAATTCATTCTTCTATTAGAACCCCCATCCTTTGTAAAGAAGATCGAGAGCACCAGCTCCCTTCGAGGAGGCACTGCTGCCTTCCAGGCCATGCTGAAAGGCTCCTTGCCAATCACTGTCACTTGGTTAAAAGACAACGATGAAATAACAGAAGATGATAACATAAGAATGACCTTTGAGAACAATGTGGCCAGTCTGTACCTCAGTGGCATTGAAGTAAAGCATGATGGGAAATATTTCTGTCAGGCCAAAAATGATGCAGGAATACAAAGATGCTCTGCATTGCTCTCAGTGAAAGGTTGGTTCTGAATGTTTTCCTTGGGTTTGAGGAAGAAATGGAGACATGAGCTATCAATAGAGCAATTCACAAACCTACATCTATTCCTTTGTTTTCTATAGAACCTGCAACAATCACGGATGAGGCTGTATCTATAGATGTCACTCAAGGAGACCCAGCCACTTTGCAGGTTAAATTTTCAGGGACAAAGGAGATTACAGCCAAATGGTTTAAAGATGGCCAAGAACTGAGCCTGGGCCCAAAATATAAAATCAGTGTCACTGACACAGTCTCCATACTGAAGATTATTTCTACAGAAAAGAAAGACAGTGGAGAATATACTTTTGAGGTCCAAAATGATGTTGGAAGAAGCAGCTGCAAGGCTAGCATTAATGTATTAGGTTGGTTTCTTTTTTTTCCCCCTATGGAAAGAAATTGGCCATGTCTTTGCTTCTTTGTCACTTACAATTTAAGAGAAAGTACAAACCGGTAGACTGACCTAACATTTTATTTTATATTTTTGCTTCTTTGTTGGATAGATCTTATCATACCTCCCTCATTCACCAAAAAGCTGAAGAAAATGGACAGCATTAAAGGGTCTTTTATTGACTTAGAATGTATAGTGGCTGGATCACATCCCATAAGCATCCAATGGTTCAAAGATGACCAAGAAATATCAGCTAGTGAAAAATACAAATTCTCTTTCCATGACAATACCGCCTTCTTGGAAATCAGTCAGCTGGAAGGTACAGACAGTGGGACATACACTTGTTCTGCCACCAATAAGGCAGGACACAACCAGTGCAGTGGCTATCTGACAGTCAAAGGTTGGCAACTTTTATCTCCACCTATCAAGGACTTGTTGCTCTTTCATTTCTTAATTCTGAACTTTATTGCTCAGTTCTAAAATTAATCTCCCTGTCCCCTTCTGCTTCTTTTTCTTTCACTCCCAGAACCTCCTTACTTTGTGGAAAAACCACAGTCACAAGATGTTAATCCTACTACGAGGGTGCAGTTAAAGGCTCTTGTGGGAGGCACCGCACCCGTGACGATAAAGTGGTTTAAAGATAACAAAGAGTTACACTCCGGAGCAGCTCGCTCGGTGTGGAAGGATGACACCTCCACTGTTCTAGAGCTCTTTTCAGCTAAAGCTGTGGATTCTGGGACCTACATTTGCCAACTGAGCAATGATGTTGGCACAGCAACCAGTAAAGCCACACTCTTTGTAAAAGGTCTGGTCTCTATAGCTCCTCACTTTCTTCCTATTCTAAATTTGCTTGGGGTTGGTGGAGGGGGGACTTAAGAAAGAAATTTTTCTCATTGGTTGTTGTTTTAAATAATATGTTCAGCATCACACTTCTTCCCCCCATCTTCAGAACCTCCCCAATTCATTAAGAAGCCCAGTCCAGTATTAGTGTTGAGGAATGGACAGTCGACAACATTCGAATGCCAAATAACAGGCACTCCTGAAATCAAAGTCTCTTGGTACCTGGATGGGAATGAAATAACAGCCATTAAGAAACATGGCATATCCTTCATTGATGGCTTAGCCTCTTTCCAAATTTCTGGTGCCCGTGTAGAAAATAGTGGGACTTACGTCTGTGAAGCTCGAAATGATGCAGGCACAGCAAGCTGCAGCATTGAACTAAAAGTGAAAGGTGTGTTTTTGGAGTCTACTTGCCATTTTAGCTGTGCTCTCTGTTAGGCCTCCGATCTCCCCTTGATTAAGCTGGCCTCTGTCTTCCTTCTGAATCTTTAGAACCGCCCACCTTTATCAGGGAGCTGAAGCCTGTGGAAGTAGTGAAAGATAGTGATGTGGAGCTGGAGTGTGAAGTTACAGGGACTTCTCCATTTGAAGTCACCTGGCTGAAGAATAACAAGGAAATTCGAAGCAGCAAAAAATATACGCTAACTGACAGAGTGTCGGTGTTTAACCTCCATATAACCAGGTGTGACCCTTCAGACACTGGTGAATACCAGTGCATTATATCCAACGAAGGGGGCAGCTGCTCCTGCAGTACTAGAGTCTCCCTGAAAGGTCAGTTGTATGCACAAGAAGCAGGCTACCAAATAAAAATTCTGAAATGCTCTCTAATTATCTGATTGTGAATAACTTAAAATACCCCTCTTCTTTCCATACCATCTTGTTTAATCTCAGAACCACCATCATTCACTAAGAAGATCGAAAATGTCACGGCTGTTCTGAAAAGTTCTGCCACCTTTCAGAGTGCCGTGGCAGGCTCTCCACCCATTTCTATAACCTGGCTAAAAGATGATCAGATTCTTGAGGAAGATGATAATGTTCATATTTCATTTGTGAACAATGTGGCTACACTTCAGATCAGAACTGTGGATAATGGGCACAGTGGAAGATATACCTGTCAGGCCAAGAATGAGTCAGGAGTTGAGAGATGTTATGCTTTCCTTTTAGTACAAGGTTTGTAAGCTCTTCTCTTTCAACGGTAGTCTATGGAGAAATTTCATAAGCACATCTTGTTTCTATTGGAATTATCAACATAATACATCCACTTTTTAATTCTTACTGCAGAACCTGCTCAAATCATAGAGAAAGCTAAATCAGTTGATGTTACCGAGAAAGACCCGGTGACCTTGGAATGTGTTGTGGCTGGAACACCAGAACTCAGAGTTAAATGGCTTAAAGATGGGAAGCAAATCGTGCCCAGTAGATACTTTTCAATGAGTTTTGAAAACAACGTGGCCAGTTTTAGGATTCAGTCAGTAATGCAGCAAGACAGTGGCCAGTATACTTTCAAGGTGGAAAATGACTTTGGAAGCAGTAGTTGCGACGCCTACCTGAGAGTGCTAGGTTTGTATCCCTTCCCCGCCACCACCACCACAAAATGTCCTTTGTAAACAAATGGCAACATATTAATGAATGCGTTTTGCTATTTTCACTGGACAGATCAAAATATTCCTCCATCATTCATCAAAAAATTAACCAAAATGGACAAAGTTCTAGGCTCGTCTGTTCATATGGAGTGTAAAGTTTCTGGCTCACTTCCTATTAATGCTCAGTGGTTTAAGGATGGAAAAGAAATATCTACAAGTGCAAAATATAAACTTGTGTGTCATGAGAACACCATGTCACTGGAAGTGAACAATCTGGAATTAGAAGATACTGCAAATTATACATGCAAGGTGTCAAACGTAGCAGGGGATGACGCATGCAGTGGCATCTTAACTGTGAAAGGTTAGGATTTCTTGGCCTTTTCTTGATTCTTCTTTGCAAATACTTTACAATTTGATCCCTTTTACCCTTGTGTTCTTTAGAACTGAAAAATCTCAATAATTCCATTTCTTTGCATACTTATTCATTGAGTTCAAGAAATATGCCATTATTACCTATTTTCAGTAGTGCTTTCTTATGTGTCCATTAAACTATGAAAATAATTCAACTACAAGGAATTTAATTAAATCTATTTCTCTTAAAATCTATAGAACCACCAAGCTTCCTAGCAAAACCAGAGCGACAACAAGCCATTCCTGATTCTACAGTGGAATTTAAAGCAGTGCTAAAAGGAACACCACCATTTAAAATAAAGTGGTTTAAGGATGATATGGAACTTGCCTCTGGACCTAAGTGTTTTATTGGCTTGGAAGGGTCAACTAGTTTCTTAAATCTCTACTCAGTGGACATTTCCAAGGCTGGACAATATACTTGCCAAGTTACCAATGATGTTGGTAGTGACTCTTGTACTACAGTGTTGCTTGTGACAGGTGTGCAAGTTTGACTGTTTTATGTTTCTGTCTCACCGTGGTTCTGGGCCTTTCTGTAATCTGTCATGATACGTTTTGCCAATCAAGAAAGTACCTTTCTTTTTAACAAAATAGACTATTTGCCAGACAGTGTCCGTGTTTATCTCTTCATTCCGTGCTACCTAATTTAACTTTTGCTATCCACTTCTGTTCCCTCATAATCTCTTTCCTTGACTCTCTAGAACCACCAAAGTTTGTTAAGAAATTAGAAGCATCCAAAATAGTGAAAGCAGGTGACTCAGCACGACTCGAATGCAAGATAACTGGATCCCCAGAAATCAGAGTTGTGTGGTACAGAAATGAACATGAACTTCCAGCCAGTGAGAAATACAGAATGACTTTCATTGACTCGGTGGCAGTCATACAGATGAACAATCTTGGTACTGAGGACAGTGGGGATTTCATTTGTGAGGCTCAGAATCCTGCTGGCAGTACAAGCTGCAGTACCAAGGTTACAGTAAAAGGTAGAAATCTATTTCTTATGTTCCTTTTTAACTGAGGCCCACCTTCTTCTCTGCCGGGTACCATAGCCCTTTATTCTTTTACTGACATTTTCCTTTCCATTTGAGGTCATAAAATATTTTCCCAAGCTATTATTTCCCTTTTTAGATATTGTTACCTCTTAAGCTGTGCTTACATGTAGCTAATCATTCTGGGGTATTTTTCTGGTTATTCCAAAGCCTTAATTCTGATCACCTCAACACATTGGCTGAGCAGTTCAAATTTATTTTATTTTATTTTATTTTTGTGGTACATGGGTTGGGGATTGAACCTGAGACCTCATATGTGGGAAGCCAGCACTCAACCACTGAGCCACATCGACTCCCCCAAGTTGGTCTTTTTGTTTGTTGTTGTTGTTATTTTTTAGGAGGTATACCGGGGATCGAACCCAGGACCTCATATGTGGGCACCAGGCCCCCAACCGCTTGAGCTATATCTGCTCCCCCACAGTTCAGATTTGATGTTTCAAAAATGCCCAAAACAATAAAGTAGGCATTTTTGAATAATTTTTTGCCTTCAGTCATTTTCCAAAGATATCATTATCCTGACTATAATTGTCACTAATAACAAGGAATATTTTTACCTATACGTAAGGTGAAAGCCATACGAGTACTAGCCTGACATATGAAACTGAGCAATTATATTCCTTTCTTCTCTCTCAAGAATCCATTCCTATCTTTTGAAAATTATATCACTATACTTTGGTACAAGTAGTACCCATATTTTCTGCTGCCATTTCCAATATTTTTTTAGTCACAAAGTCCATGTTTGTCTTGTTGAGAGGTGATTATTGCAATTCCCGTTTGTGGAAATGGAAGGCTTAGATCACAGATGTGATTGACACCTTCCAAGTGACTCAGCTGTAGGGATATACAAAAACATTCATCCCCAAAGTCAGGATTCCATACTTCATGGAAATCATATTAATTAATATAGTTGTTTTCTTTAAAATTTTGTGTCAGTCATTATAGTCCGAGAGAAATATATAAGGTCGAGCAGGCAGAAAGCTGAACTGCTCAGTCAGGACACTGAGAGTCCAGACTGGTTTCTCTAACTATCTAGTTGAATGAGGCTAACTGCCTCTCTTAGGGGTAGTACTGGATATTACTTGACCATTAGAGTATCTTGATTCTTCCCATTTAAAACAAAGGAATAAGCAAAACCTCTCACTCTACAGAATTAAATAGCCCAATTCTTTTTTTACAGAACCACCTGTCTTTAGCAGCATCCCTCCTGTAGTAGAAACCCTTAAAAACACTGAAGTTAGTCTTGAATGTGAACTTTCGGGAACACCACCGTTTGAGGTGGTGTGGTATAAAGACAAGAGGCAACTCCGAAGTAGCAAGAAATACAAGATCGCATCCAAAAACTTCCATGCAAGTATTCACATTCTAAACATTGAAACTTCAGACATTGGTGAATATCACTGCAAAGCGCAGAATGAAGTGGGAAGTGATACTTGCATTTGTACTGTAATATTAAAAGGTAAGCATGTTTACTGCATGTGGCAGAAGTGTTGGGAATGTACACAATTTTTTTTTTCTTCCATTATCTGGACAATCTTTCCAACAATCTTCATCCATCTTTCCCTGTTCAGAACCACCAAGATTTGTCTCCAAACTGAACAGCCTCACTGTGGTAGCTGGTGAGCCTGCTGAGTTACAAGCAACCATAGAAGGCGCCCAGCCTATTTCTGTTCAGTGGCTTAAAGAGAAGGAAGAAGTGATTAGAGAAAGTGAAAACATCAGAATCACATTTATAGAAAATGTTGCAACTCTGCAATTTGCAAAAGCAGAACCAGCTAATGCTGGAAAGTATATCTGCCAAGTCAAGAATGATGGTGGAATGAGGGAGAACATGGCCACACTAACTGTTTTAGGTTGGTATACCAGTCCCCTGAAAGTGGGGCCAAACACTGGGAATACTTACTAAAAATTACTGGAAAAATGATTTTCATCTGAATTTCTACTAGAATTATACTGATCCTCACCTATTTGGAAGGCTGAGGGGAAAGGACCTAATTGGTCTTTCAACAACTCATCTCTGTTTCTGTGATTCTAACAAAAATTAGCCATTTGTTAATTGTTTACTTATTATATTTCGTAATGGATTAGAAGGTGTAATTGTGACTTTCTTTTGCTTGGGCATGAAATAATATGCATATACCACAAGGAAATTTGCTTCCAAAGTACTAGTTGTTAAAGCTGACAAGACCTCCAAAGATCAAAGTTTGAGAGGAAAGGCTTAAGCTTTCATCTTTGGGTCATATTAAATTTCAATTTAAGAATTGTTTCGGTAAGGACTTTCAAAAAAAGGCTTTAACACCTTAAAGTAGAGCAAAGATCCTAAGTTATTAATAATAACATTCAGCCTTTGCTCAAAAGACAATCAAGTACAAATCAATGTATATTGTTGAATGTATATTGTCTAAATTGTTTTGGAAGTAGACTACCGTACAATATAGATTTCTTAATACTAACTCCTATAATTTAATGACAGCATGTATTTTTGAAATCATATCTTAAAACTTAGAGAGCCCTAAAGAACCCTATCATTGGAAGAAACAATCTTAGTTTGATAGTAGAGGCATAGTAAGTCACAGACTTTGACGGATGGATGTCGCGTTTATTTCAGAGCCCGCAGTCATTGTCGAGAAGGCAGGATCAATGACGGTGACTGTAGGAGAAACTTGCACTCTGGAGTGCAAAGTAGCAGGCACTCCTGAACTCTCCATTGAATGGTACAAGGATGGAAAGTTACTGACCAGCAGCCAAAAGCACAAATTTAGCTTCTACAACAAAGTCTCTTCTTTAAAGATTCTCTCTGTTGAAAAGCAAGATGCAGGAACATACACTTTCCAGGTTCAAAATAATGTTGGAAAAAGCAGCTGTACAGCTGTGGTTGATGTTTCAGGTTAGTTCAGATATTTTCTGCCAGGGGCTCATGCAAATTCTTTTAACAAGTTGCCTTCTTTCACATCTCTTCTAGTCTCTCAAATCACCATGAGTCTCTTGCCTTTCCTCACACAGATCAAATGGTTCCTCCCTCTTTCACACGAAGACTGAAAGATACTGGTGGGGTGCTGGGGACTTCTTGCATTTTGGAGTGCAAAGTAGCTGGCTCATCACCTATGTCTGTTGCCTGGTTTCATGAGAAAACTAAGATTGTCAGTGGAGCAAAGTACCAAACCACATTTTCAGATAATGTCTGCACGTTGCAGCTGAATTCTTTGGACTCATCAGATATGGGCAATTACACCTGCGTGGCTGCTAATGTCGCTGGATCTGACGAATGTCGCGCAGTGTTGACTGTACAAGGTCAGTGCTAGACAGTCAGTCCTTTCTTGCAAATTCTTCTTTGGGTCCACATTTAAATTGACACACATTCAAGAGTGCTCTTTTTTATTAAAAATTGTAACTAAACTTGAAGTTTACAGGCTCTTTTAATTGTCCTCCATGTCTATCTAGAACCACCCTCTTTTGTGAAGGAACCGGAACCTTTGGAAGTTCTACCAGGCAAAAATGTAACCTTCACAAGTGTTATTAGAGGAACCCCTCCATTCAAGGTTGGCTGGTTCAGAGATGCCAGGGAACTAGTTAAAGGAGACAGGTGTAACATCTACTTTGAAGACACTGTGGCAGAACTGGAATTATTTAATGTCGACATACCTCAGAGTGGGGAATATACCTGTGTGGTTTCTAACAATGCTGGCCAAACATCCTGCACTACTCGTCTCTTCGTAAAAGGTTTGTTCAAGTGCATTCACGCTTCCTGTTTTCTGTATACTGACACCTTTTTGTGTGTGTTTTTATGTGTTTAACCACTGTCTTTGTCACTCACCAGAACCAGCTTCATTTGTGAAGAGATTAAGTGATCACTCTGTAGAACCAGGGAAATCCATAATTCTGGAGAGCACCTACACTGGAACCCTTCCAATAACAGTCAACTGGAAAAAGAACGGGTTTAATATAACTCCGTCAGAAAAATGCAGTATAGTCACAACAGAGAAAACTTGCATCCTAGAAATTCTCAATAGCACAAAAGCAGATGCAGGACAGTATTCCTGCGAGATTGAAAACGAAGCAGGAAAGGATGTTTGTGAAGCTCTGGTATCTACATTAGGTGTGTTATCTCCATTCTCTAATAAATGATTTGCATTCTTCTGATGTGAAATGTGAATCTGTTTTGTTTTCTTTAATTCCAATTGCTGATTGTGAGCCTTTATTCTTTAGAACCACCTTATTTTGTTACGGAATTGGAACCTCTGGAAGCAGCAGTTGGAGACTCGGTTTCTTTACATTGCCAAGTTGCTGGGACACCAGAAATTACAGTGTCTTGGTACAAAGGAGACACTAAGTTACGGCCAACTCCTGAATACAGGACCTACTTTACAAACAATGTGGCCACACTTGTTTTTAATAAAGTGAATATCAATGACAGTGGGGAGTATACATGTAAAGCAGAAAATATTATAGGAACTGCTTCTTCTAAGACTGTCTTCAGAATTCAAGGTGATGATATTTTCGATATTAGGAATTTTTTTTCTTTTTCTTAAAACACTTTTATCTTTATGGGGAAATTTTCATTTCATCTATTAATGCCTCGAGTACTACTTGTTTTCCTACAGAGCGCCAACTCCCACCTTCCTTTGCAAGACAATTAAAGGACATTGAACAAACTGTTGGGTTACCAGTTACACTCACTTGTCGATTAAATGGATCAGCACCCATCCAAGTGTGCTGGTATAGAGATGGGGTACTTTTAAGAGATGATGAAAATCTGCAGACATCGTTCGTAGATAATGTGGCAACTTTAAAAATTTTGCAAACAGACCTGAGTCACTCTGGCCAGTACTCTTGTTCAGCTTCCAATCCACTTGGAACAGCATCTTCTAGTGCTAGACTAACAGCAAGAGGTTTGTTTCCGTGTTCATCTTCCTCTTCGCAAATTATGACTTTTTATTTCATGTCAAAGTAGAAAAGGCCAATGAAAAACAATACATATTGCCTCTTCCTCTCATCTTCCAGAACCCAAGAAATCTCCCTTCTTTGACATCAAACCTGTATCTATAGATGTTATTGCTGGAGAAAGTGCCGATTTTGAGTGTCATGTTACTGGTGCCCAACCAATGAGAATCACTTGGTCAAAAGATAACAAGGAGATCCGTCCTGGAGGAAACTATACAATCACATGTGTGGGGAACACTCCCCATCTGAGGATTCTTAAAGTAGGCAAAGGAGACTCCGGCCAATATACTTGCCAAGCAACCAATGATGTTGGCAAAGACATGTGCTCAGCACAACTCAGTGTGAAAGGTACTGTTACATGACATTTCCCAACATTTGTTCTTTACCATATTTGTGTAATTGCCTTCCAAAAGTTTCCTTAGCTTTTAAATGTTTGGGATAAACCAAGTGGATCATGGTAGAAATTGGCCATTAATGTTGGAGACAACATTAATCAAAAGTCTGCTTTCTCTTTATATTGCTCTCTAAGTTATCATTCTCTAAGTGTAACCCTGTTAAAGCATTTTATTTAGTTGAAATTTGTTAAATGTTTCAACTACCCATTCTCCTTTTTCATTCTTTTCCTTTTGTATGACATTTTGATTTGTTGTTACTAAGTTTTGATCAAATACAGCTATTAAAACATTAACTTGTAGGTTTGTAGATTTTTATGTTTATTTTTAGCTACAAAAATAAACTTATTAACTAAATCCTCTACTAAAAATATAAAGAGCCTATTTAATAGAAAAGATAAATTACTTTACCACAAATTTCTCAGAGGATAGATTTCTTCATAATAAGCTAGTTTAAATATGAACTTAGGAAATCTTCAGCTACAAACATACACTATTTTAATATGACTTTTTCTTTTGGTTTACTAGAACCTCCAAAGTTTGTTAAGAAATTGGAAGCTTCAAAAGTTGCAAAGCAGGGAGAATCCATTCAACTGGAATGTAAAATAAGCGGTTCCCCAGAAATCAAAGTTATGTGGTTCCGAAATGACAGTGAACTTCATGAAAGTTGGAAATACAATATGTCATTCGTTAATTCCGTGGCATCGCTTACCATCAATGAAGCCAACTCTGAGGACAGTGGGGACTACATCTGTGAGGCTCACAACGGTGTTGGCGATGCGAGCTGCAGCACAGCACTGACCGTGAAAGGTTAGACTACACCCGGCTTCTTTCTTCTTTTGTCTCTGATTTGGATCCCATCTAAGCAATGTTCTGAGCTCCAGAATAAAAAAGACTTTCAAAGTTCTTTGCTTGGAATTCTAAAACTAATTTTTACAGATCATTTGTCGATTGTCATTTGTGTCGGCATATTGTCATGTGGTCACGTCAGCCACTGTTAATGATTCTAGATTCTAAAATATTTCATCCTTTTTAGTAAGCAAATGTTCTCATTGCCATTTTTTTTCTTCTGGTAGCACCTCCCGTTTTCACCCAGAAGCCTTCTCCAATAGGAGCCCTTAAAGATTCTGATGTTGTCTTCCAATGTGAAATTGCGGGAACTCCTCCATTTGAAGTGGTGTGGTTTAAAGATCGAAAACAAGTTCGCAGCAGCAAGAAATTCAAAATCACATCGAAAAACTTTGATACTAGTCTTCATATCCTTAATCTTGACGCCTCCGATGTAGGGGAGTATCACTGCAAAGCCACTAATGAAGTGGGAAGTGACACATGCATCTGCACTGTCAAATTCAAAGGTTTGTATACATGGGCAAACACGAAAAAATGCCTCTTCCTTTCATCTCTTTATCTTTTCTTGCTTGACTAATCATTTCATGACTGTGATTCTTTTTTTTTTCCTGTCACCACTAATTTCTTTCATTAGAACCTCCGCGATTTGTGAAAAAGCTAAGTGACACTTCAACTCTTGTTGGGGATGCTGTTGAGTTGCAGGCGGTAGTGGAGGGCTTCCAGCCAATTTCTGTTGTTTGGCTGAAAGACAAAGGTGAAGTCATCAGAGAGAGCGAAAACACTAGGATTTCTTTCATTGAGAACATCGCAACCCTCCAACTTGAGCGCCCGGAAGCATCTGATTCTGGAAAATATGTGTGTCAAATTAAAAATGATGCTGGAATGAGGGAATGTTCAGCAGTCTTGACTGTACTAGGTTAGTAACAAAGTGCAGCCTGAAAAAAAATTAAAGCCAATCAATCCATGATCATTTCTACACCTTTTACACTTACCCAATAGTATATTGATTATACTCTTAGTATGGAATGTGACTTGGTTTTCAGTGGCAATATACTTCTTCTTTTAGAACCAGCCAGAATCATAGAAAAGCCAGAACCCATGACTGTCACTACTGGAAACCCGTTTGCATTAGAGTGTGTGGTGACTGGAACACCAGAACTTTCAGCCAAGTGGTTTAAAGATGGAAGAGAATTATCTGCAGATAGCAAACATCACATTACATTTGTCAAGAAAGTGGCTTCACTTAAAATCCCCTGTGCAGAAATGAGCGACAAAGGGTTATATAGCTTTGAAGTGAAAAACAGCGTTGGTAAAAGTAACTGCACCGTATCTGTCCATGTTTCGGGTGAGTAGTATGAAGTTTTTATGTTTACATGATTTTCCCAGAAAGGAAAAAGAAAAACCTCACTTTAAATGGATATCTGCCTTTCTCCACATAGATCGAGTCGTGCCTCCTTCCTTCATCCGCAAGTTGAAAGACGTCAAAACTGTCCTGGGAGCCTCGGTTGTTCTGGAGTGCCGAGTCTCTGGCTCTGCTCCGATTTCTGTCGGCTGGTTTCAGGATGGCAATGAGATTGTTAGTGGGCCCAAATGTCAGTCCAGCTTTTTGGAAAATGTCTGTACGTTGAATCTGAGCTTATTGGAACCGTCTGACACAGGGACATACACGTGTGTGGCCGCCAATGTAGCTGGTTCTGACGAATGCTCAGCAGTTCTGACTGTCCAAGGTCAGTGTGCGAGGACCAGGCTGCTGCCCTTGTAACACTTCTCTCCTTGACTTCATTCCTGCCTTATGGGGAATTCCTTTATTTTGTCTTTTTACTCTTCACTTTTCTTCAAAGAGCAAAAACACCCCTGACCTGGATTCCTTTCTTTCTCTTCATCCCCCACCCCCACCCGGTTATCTAGAACCACCATCTTTTGAACAAACTCCTGAGTCTATGGAAGTTTTGCCCGGAACCAGCCTCAGCTTCACTGGTGTCATTAGAGGCACTCCGCCGTTTAAAGTCAAGTGGTTTAAAGGCAGCAGAGAACTAGTGCCAGGGGAGTCGTGCTCCATCTCCTTGGAAGACTTCGTCACAGAACTGGAGTTGTTTGAGGTGGAGCCGTTACAGAGTGGAGACTATTCCTGCCTTGTTACTAACGATGCTGGTAGTGCTTCCTGCACCACACACCTTTTTGTGAAAGGTTTGTTCTTTTCTCCAATTCGTGTATTTTTTTTTCTATGTCTTCGTTGAAGAGGTGAATTTTACCCTCGCATTTTCTCCCTACAGAACCTGCCACCTTTGTGAAAAGATTAACTGATTTCAGTGTTGAGTCAGGAAGCCCCATAGTGCTCGAGGCTACATTTGCTGGCACACCTCCAATCTCCGTGACCTGGATGAAGAATGAATTCCCTCTTTCACAGTCTCAAAACTGCAGCATTACCATGACAGAAAAATCAACGATACTGGAGATTCTTGACAGCACCGTAGAGGATTATGCACAGTACAGTTGTTTCATAGAAAATGAGGCTGGTCAAGATATTTGTGACGCGCTGGTGTCTGTCTTAGGTGTGTTGACAGTTACCTCTTTTCATTATTCTCTTTCTTTTAAAACATTCTCTTGAGGTTAACATGATGATTGATTACCATCCTCTGTATCTTAGAACCGCCTTATTTTACTGAGCCTCTGGGACATGTGGAAGCAGCCATTGGAGAACCTACAACTTTACAGTGTAAAGTGGACGGAACCCCAGAAATTAGAATTTCTTGGTATAAAGAGCACACAAAGCTACGATCGGCTCCAGCATATAAAATGCAGTTCAAAAATAATATTGCCTCCTTAGTCATCAACAAAGTAGATCATAGTGACGTCGGCGAGTATACATGCAAGGCAGAGAACAGTGTGGGGGCAGTCGCTTCTTCAGCTGTCCTTGTTATCAAAGGTGATGATGGTTTTGTTTAACAAGTCTTGCTGCATGCTGACAGATCCATTTTCTTATAAACATCAAAAATTTAATGGATTGAGATATGGAGAGGATGATTCCACTCTTGTAAATAAGGGTTATCTGTAACTTCTTTACAGAGCGCAAGCTTCCACCTTCCTTTGCAAGAAAACTGAAGGATGTCCATGAGACCCTTGGCTTCCCAGTTGCATTTGAATGTCGCATCAATGGCTCAGAACCTCTTCAAGTGTCTTGGTACAAGGATGGGGTACTTTTGAAAGATGATTCTAATTTGCAAACATCTTTTATTCATAATGTAGCAACTCTTCAGATTTTGCAAACTGACCAGAGCCACGTCGGTCAGTACAACTGTTCAGCTTCTAATCCTCTTGGGACTGCATCATCCAGTGCCAAGCTCATTCTCTCAGGTGAGTAATTCATCACATTTCCCTCTTCATGATAAAGCAGCTTCACTGCTCAGGCCACCAAAGGACGGGTGCCATTTAGTTTCAGTCTGGGAGCGTGGAAACTGAGGTCACCGTGTTGGTCTTCATTCTTTTCAGAGCATGAAGTGCCTCCTTTCTTTGATCTAAAGCCTGTATCAGTAGATCTTGCTCTTGGAGAAAGTGGTTCTTTCAAATGCCATGTAACTGGCACTGCACCAATCAAAATCACCTGGGCCAAAGACAACCGAGAGATTCGCCCTGGAGGCAACTACAAAATGACTTTGGTTGAAAATACTGCCACTCTGACAGTTCTCAAAGTAGCCAAAGGCGACGCTGGGCAGTACACCTGCTATGCAAGCAATGTTGCTGGGAAAGACTCTTGTTCTGCTCATCTGGGTGTACAAGGTACTTGTTAGAGTGAATTAGCAAGGTCTCTCTTTTACATTTTCATTATCTTAAAATACAGGAGGGGTGTGCCAGTCTAATGGTTAGAAATGATAAAGAGGATTGGGGGTCTTCCAAACATGGTCAAGTTTTAAAAAAAATGTTAAAAAGTTTTAAACTGGGAAGACATGGACTAAAGGGAATATTTTCAAAGACGAAGATCAGTTTGAAAGAAGTTATCTTGGGACAAACAAAAGGAAGTTACCTCAAATTATTTCTTTTCCACAGTAGTTAGTAACTGAATGGATTTTGTCCCCCTAAAGGATAGCAGAGCCCCAAACTATCAAGCCTCTCCAGAAGAATCCAGATTAGTGTTGAGAGCGACTCCTTTTTCCCCACTAGCCCTATTTAAATAACATTGGAAGCCAGTGTTCTGGGGAATAAATACATCAATATTCCTTTTGAAGCTAACATTATAGAAGATACCCATGTCTCCCTACATGGCTCCTATTGTCAGAAATTGGATACTTGACTCAATGGACTGCTGGTCTAACCTATTAGAGCATTTTTAAGATGTTGGTTTTTTTGTTTTGTTTTGTTTTGTTTTGTTTTGTTTTGTTTTGTTTTGTTTTGTTTTGTTTTTGTGGTGGTGGTGGTGGTTTATAAGTACCTTGAAATTAAAATACAATTAGATTGGTTCTATGTCATATAGCCATTCATTTTTATCTCCCTAAGTCTGGAGTTTTGCCTCAGTTAATGAAGAAAGCATTGCTCTCACCCACAGCAAAGGGAAATTAAGAAGGTTGGTGAAATATCTGTTTCAGGGCTACAAAACAAAGTGGCACAAATCAGAGTAAGATATCTTACCCAATGTTGCTATTCCACCTCTTCATGACACATAAGTATTTTCTTTGCAGTCACAGGAAGTAGGTGTTCTCCAGTGGTTCACACACAGAAAAATAATCAGACTCTTTCATTCCCTGTGACCCTTCAGAGGGCTTCCACTGGCAGACACACTCTCTTCCCTCTGCTCTTGGTACTAGAGAAGTGATCCTTTTTCTGGGAAGATAACTGCACAATAGGGATCAATGCCTCTTCCTCCTTCCTTTTGCAGCAGTACTCAATGTAGATGCTTAACAAAAATAAATGTATTCTAATTGAGGGATTTACTATTTGGTTTTCACTTCATTCTTCCTTGAACTGCATCAAATGAATTTGTTTTCAAGAGCTGAAGAGCACTCTGTTTGATGTAGATTCCCCTTTTCACTTTGTTTTAAATTGTACATGCCTTTTCCTTCCCTGAACCTGTGTTTTCCCTCTTGGTTCTACAGAACCACCCAGGTTCATTAAGAAGCTAGAACCTTCAAGGATCATGAAACAGGATGAATATACAAGATATGAATGCAAAATAGGCGGGTCACCAGAAATCAAAGTTTTATGGTACAAAGATGAGACTGAAATTCAAGAGAGCAGTAAATTCAGAATGTCATTCGTTGACTCAGTGGCAGTGTTGGAAATGCACCACCTCAGTGTTGAAGACAGCGGAGACTACACATGTGAGGCCCGCAACGCAGCAGGCAGTGCAAGTAGCAGCACTTCCCTAAAGGTTAAAGGTCAGCACTCACTCTCCCTTTGTGTTTTTTAACATTAGCCTCCTCTCTAGTCCCCACAATGTCCTGTTTGTCTTGCCGTCGATGTCTTAAAACTGCTAAAGGATACAATAAAAAATCGAATGTGATTTTTTTTTCTGTCTGTGATGGAATGGAAAACTGATTCTTGCTTGTAGCTATATATTTAAAGAATACATTCTAATTTTCCTTGTTTCTAACTCAATTGCCTTCCAACTTTAGAACCGCCTATTTTCCGCAAAAAGCCTCATCCCGTTGAGACACTGAAAGGAGCTGATGTTCACCTTGAATGTGAGCTTCAGGGAACTCCTCCATTTCAAGTTTCTTGGCACAAAGACAAGAGAGAAATTCGAAGTGGCAAGAAGTACAAGATAATGTCTGAGAACTTCCTTACGAGTATTCACATCCTGAATGTCGATGTTGCAGACGTTGGGGAATATCAGTGTAAAGCCACAAACGATGTGGGGAGTGACACTTGTGTTGGTTCTATCACTCTGAAAGGTTAGATTGACCTCATTCTCTTCTGCTTATCATTTTCCCTCACATTTTAATAGCCTGCCCCCCCTTTGCTATGGCCCAGTCCCTTATTACTGGCACTCTCTTCTACTTTTCCTTTTTGCTTCTTCTTTTTCCAACTCCTTTTATCTTTAGTGTGCTTTCCATTTCAAATCAAATCCTACCAAATAGCCTTTAAGAGAACTTTGCCAATAGGTTTTGAATGGATTTAGAAAGCTGAGGTTAGGACAGAACAAGGTATTCAGCTCTTTCTACTTAGTACAAACCTTAATGTATCCCTGCTGCCATCTATCTCCAGTGCTGCTTATTTAAGAAATGGAAATGACACATTTTCACTAATTTGATTCCTAGCATTCATGATCTGAGAGAAATACTGTTAGTTCCACACTTTTAAAACCCTGTTTTGCCTCTTTTCTATCAGCACCACCAAGATTTGTAAAGAAGCTTAGTGACATCTCTGCTCTCATCGGTGAAGAAGTTCAGCTGCAGACTACTATTGAAGGCGCTGAGCCAATTTCAGTGGCATGGTTCAAAGATAAGGGGGAAATAGTCAGAGAAAGTGACAACATATGGATTTCTTATTCGGAGAACATTGCAACTCTACAGTTTTCAAGAGCAGAACCAGCCAGTGCTGGGAAATACACCTGTCAGATCAAAAATGATGCTGGAATGCAAGAGTGCTTCGCCACTCTTTCCGTTCTCGGTTAGTACAAAGTTGATGGTATCATGAATACCAGTCACATGCTCACCAGTATCTGTGTTTTCCTTTAATTTTTCAATTTAACTTTAAAATTCAGATGTAATTCCCATCTCATTTCAGAGCCTGCAGCAATTGTGGAGAAGCCAGAATCCATGAAAGTCACCTCGGGAGATACCTGTACCTTGGAGTGTACAGTAGCTGGCACTCCAGAACTCAGTACTAAGTGGTTTAAGGATGGAAAAGAGCTGACGAGCGACAGCAAGTACAAAATCAGCTTCTTCAACAAAGTATCTAGCCTTAAGATTATCAACGTGGCTCCCAGTGACAGTGGGCTTTACAATTTTGAGGTGCAAAACCCTGTTGGCAAAGACAGCTGCACAGCCTCAATTCAGGTTTCAGGTGGGTTAGTTGGGCTTTTGTTTCATCATTATAATAATGTAGTTCCTTCTTTACAAATATGGGTGTGACACCCTCTGAATTAGCAAAATCAGATATAGCATACTTATGGAAGTAGAAGAAAAGGTTCAAGGGTTGTATCACCCCTCTTTTTTTTCTTTTTTTTTTTTTGGAAGAGTTTCCACAATTCATCATGGTAGGAGTAAAACTTAAGCTCTGGAGAGGGTTCTAATGGTCTTCTACTATCATTTATGCTGTCATAATTTACCACATACGATTCACAGCAAAGAGAGGCCAAAATCCCTAACAAGTCTACTACCACATCTTGTCCATTAATTCTCCGGCTTTCAATTATGTGAGCCTCCAGGAAATACTTTGGTACTCTCACAAAGAGCCAAATGAATCTAGGGATATTTCATCAAAAAAGACAATAATTTCTTTCAAGTCATTTTATAACTGCTGTCCCTTGTTTGTTTGCTTTTTATCACATTCAGACCGAATTGTTCCTCCTTCATTCACAAGAAAATTGAAAGAGACGAATGGTCTATCTGGTTCCTCTGTTGTAATGGAGTGCAAAGTCTATGGATCACCTCCCATCTCTGTCTCCTGGTTCCATGAAGGGAATGAGATCAGCAGTGGAAGGAAATACCAGACTACCTTGACAGATAACGCTTGTGCTTTAACAGTGAACATGCTGGAAGATTCAGATGCTGGTGACTACACATGTGTAGCTACTAACGCAGCTGGCTCTGATGAATGCAGTGCACCTTTGACTGTGAGAGGTCGGTTAAAAATGCAGATAAAAGAGAATTAGATTTCATAGTTTTTAAAGCATTTTTATTGCCACATTTCACAAATATTAAACTTTTTCTGATATGTGCTTTTGTGTTTAGAACCACCATCTTTTGTTCAGAAACCAGATCCCATGGATGTTTTAACTGGAACAAATGTAACTTTCACAAGCATTGTGAAAGGAACACCTCCTTTCAGTGTCAGCTGGTTCAAGGGCAGCAGTGAACTAGTACCAGGAGACAAATGTAATGTGTCTTTGGAGGATTCAGTTGCTGAGCTGGAGCTGTTTGATGTAGATACATCACAAAGTGGAGAATATACCTGCATAGTTAGCAACGATGCGGGCAAGGCTTCTTGTACAACGCATCTCTATGTGAAAGGTTTGTTTGACTGCTGCTCCAAGTTTTTACAATGAATATGCATATGTAATTAGATTTGTCTATATCTGTGGGTATTTGTGTTTGCATTCATACTTTCAACATGTTTTCTATAGCCCCAGCCAGATTTGTGAAGAGGCTCAACGATTATAGCATAGAGAAAGGAAAGCCCCTGATCTTAGAGGGCACATACACTGGAACTCCACCCATATCAGCTACGTGGAAGAAAAATGGCTTAAATATAACTCCTTCTCAGAGATGTACAATCACCACAACGGACAAGTCTGCAATCCTGGAAATACCCAGTAGCACAGTAGAGGATGCAGGACAATACAACTGCTACATTGAAAATGCTTCTGGAAAAGATTCCTGTTCAGCACAAATACTGATACTAGGTTTGTCATGATTGCACAGTCCTATCTTTTCATACAAGCAATCATTCTGGCCTGTCTCCTTCATTACTGGTTCTCTCTCTTGACTACAGAACCTCCGTACTTTGTCAAACAGTTGGAGCCTGTTAAGGTGACCGTTGGAGATTCCGCTTCTTTACAATGCCAAGTTGCTGGGACCCCTGAAATTGCAGTGTCTTGGTATAAAGGAGATACAAAATTGAGACCCACAGCTGCTTACAAAATGCACTTTAGGAACAATGTTGCTACACTGGTTTTCAACCAGGTTGATAGTAATGACAGTGGAGAATATATCTGCAGAGCAGAAAACAGTGTGGGAGAAGTTTCTTCATCAACCTTCCTTACTGTTCAAGGTGATTGAAATATTTTTAAAGCAAATGAATGAGTGCTTCTTTTGTACTAGATTTAAATCATCTGATGAGAGTTTCTTTCTTGGAAAATCTTTCCAAATGTTAAATTTTCTGCTTTGATAATTCCATCTACAGTTAGCTTCCTGTACTTTCCTATAACCTTTACAGAGAGAGGTAGGAAAATGAAATCTTCAGTTGGAAGGCTCTTATAGTCATTTGTCTCTATAATTAATTTAGAAAAATCAGTGACCCTGTGTTTCCAAATCACTCCCTGAGTGTCTACTTAAATGAATTTACATTGCTTAGAAGTCAGTCTTTAAAAGTAGGAGAATCTGTTGCATGCCTGGAGACATACCTTAAGCCAATCAGTTTCCGTTGGTTTACTGATCTTTGCACCTACTCCACATTAGAGTGGCCTCAGGGTGAAAAGTTTGTGCTCCAAAAGTATATATTCTTTTCTTTGTCTCCAAGTTAATTCAAGAAATGGTAATATTTCCTGACATTTTAATAGAAATTCTGTTAGCTATATACCAGTATTCTGAGACTATACAGTAAATTTTAAATATCCAGAGCATTTATTAACTTTAATCCTTTTTCTACAGAGAAAAAGCTTCCGCCATCATTTTCTCGACAACTGAGAGATGTTCAAGAAACGGTTGGTTTACCAGTTGTTTTTGAATGTGCCATAACTGGATCAGAGCCTATCGTGGTAGCTTGGTTTAAAGATGGCAAGCCTTTGAAAGATGGCCCAAATGTGCAAACATCATTTTTAGATAACGTGGCCACTCTCAATATTTTTAAAACGGATCGGAGCCTTGCAGGCCAGTATTCTTGCACAGCTACAAATCCTATAGGCTCTGCTTCTTCTAGTGCCAGACTCATTCTCACAGGTTGGTGGATTCTTACACTTCTTCCTATTTCTGTAATTAAAATTTTTATAATCAAATACAAAATGAATTAGGGAGAAAACATCATGATTTCCATAAAGCGGGATAGTTCCATCTTTGGAGCCTGAAAATTTGTATTTCTGATCTTTTCTTAGAGGGGAAGAACCCACCCTTCTTCGACATCCCCGTTACCCCTGTGGAGGCTGTGGTGGGAGAAAGTGCTGATTTTGAATGCCATGTCACTGGAACACAGCCCATAAAGGTCAGCTGGGCCAAAGATAACAGAGAGATACGAAGTGGCGGAAACTACCAGATTAGTTATCTGGAAAATAGCGCCCACCTAACAATCCTAAAAGTTGACAAAGGAGACTCTGGACAATATACCTGCTATGCTACAAATGAAGTAGGAAAGGACTCCTGCACAGCTCAGCTTAATATAAAAGGTAACATTTATTTTGTGTGTAGTACAAAAAAAGTGTAATCATTTTATATTATATCCTAAGGTTGAAGTTTTTATTTTAACAAATGAAGTTTAGGACAACATTTTTAAACAAATGACATAAAGCTGTTTAAGTTAAAATAAGTTCCTTTAAAGAAAATGTAATCTTTTTTTTCTAATCTGCATTTTTCTAAAACTTTATATATCCTACACAACCCTAAAACCATCATCTTTTTACAAATCTCGATCTGTAAATGCCATAAACTATTCTTATCACTCATCCCATAAGTCAGGGAACAGTTTAATATAAGCTTCTGGAAGAGGGCTGACATTTTTTTAAATATACACTGATATGCTGTTTAGTTGACAGCATCGACTTTTAATGAAAAATATTAGTTTTTAAAATCTCATCTTTAAAACCTGCTTCTACATTACTCCACTTCCTATATCCTTGTAATTTCTTACAGAGCGGCTAATCCCACCAAGTTTCACTAAAAAACTCTCAGAGACGGTAGAAGAAACAGAAGGGAATTCTTTCCGACTGGAGGGGCGTGTTGCTGGTTCCCAGCCTATAACTGTTGCTTGGTACAAAAATAATGTGGAGATACATCCAACTGCTAACTGTGAAATAACATTCAAGAACAACGCACTACTACTGCAAGTAAAGAAAGCAGGCATGGCTGATGCTGGTTTGTACACATGCAAAGTATCAAATGACGCAGGTTCTGCCCTATGTACATCTTCAATTGTTATCAAAGGTTAGTCAACTTTACAGCTACTGGTCTGTTGTATTTCTCTTCACTGCCTACTAGACTGCCATGTGCATTTATTCTTATATCTTGACCAATATACAGATACAACATATATAAATATACATTATTTAATTGGTTTACAATGACTCCATGTGTTTACTAATATATATATATAATTCAGTATTTAATTATGTGGCCAAGCAAAGTAGAAGTCATTTAATAAATGGATGAAAATCTTAGCTTCTAAATCATATCCCAAAACTCTTGTTAGGTAGTTAAACATGTAAGTCTACTGTGAAATGCATGCATAAGTGAAATCATTTTTGAAGCACATTTGTTTTGAAATTTTTCTAAATTATTAGTCATTGAATATTGCACTAGCTTTGCTTACTATGAGTTATATTACAGTAGAAAACATTCTCTTTTCTATTCTAAAGAAGATGGTTAAACATATAGTTCCCAAAGCTTTTGGCCTGTAAATGAATATTAATCCCAGAAAGAAGGGTAAAATTTGCTCAAAAAGGTAAAAAAAAAAGACACGAGGAAAGCCGTTACTATATGTCATTATGATGCCATTATGTAAGATGTACACAGCCATAGCTTGAGGCAAAAATAAAAACTAGACTGTTGTTTAAGGAGATCTTCTCTGATTCTCTGATTTTTATGGCTTCATCCAGATAATTTTGCAATAGATTCATCAAAATCACTTCACAAACCAACTTCTTCGAGCAGCTTGGAAATAATTACCAGCTCTGATGATCTAGTTTGTCATGTCAGACTGTACAGATAATACAAATAGATTAATATCATTGAGTTTGAATTTAAAATTCAAACTTTCATTACTTATTTAATAGAATTTATGAGTTTATATTTGAAACATTTTAGTAAAATGAAAAATGTGCTTAGCAATGGCTTATCTTCATGATTTACATTCATGATAGTTTTGCCTTTGAGTCCATAAATGCTTTCTATTGAATTTTGAGACTATTTATCTATCAAATCCTGTCCCCCACAAAAATGACATTAGAAGTTTTCATCTTTGCAATCACAAATATTGACCTTATTCTTATTTAGATAGATCTCAGAACCATTGGATAAAATTTTTGCATAATACCGAGTTGTACGTAGATTTCCTGTCATGTTCATCATGTCTTCTTCATTGGTTTTCAGTTGAACACTGAGCTTCAACTCATAGTCCTTTTTATGCTAAACTTGAATTTTAAAAACTACTGTAGCTGCATTTAATAGCTAAAGATGAACTTCAGGAAAAATCACATACGAACACGTGGGCTCATGGATTACTCAAGTGCTAGCTTTCTTTCCCAGAGGGTAGCAATGATTGTCACTCTAGATGAGCAGAATTCCCCAATAAGCCCTTAGTTTTTAGGGTTCAGTAAAAATACAGCTGTACGCAGGTTTGAGAGAATCAATAGTGTGCTAGATGGCATAGAAGTTTATAGTAACTGCCAGTGCAGTGTTTACAGTACTTAATCAGGAAATAGATGCTTGGGTGATTTGTGGACAGAATGGAATCTGGTTTTTTGCCTGTTTTTAGACCTTTATCTATTTACAAAATCCTATAAATGTAACTATCACCTCCAGAGAAGAATAACCCAGGCGTACATTTCTGGTCTTGTCCAGCAACCAGTGTTACCTGTTAGAGGCGAAACTGGCTTGCTCTTTGTTTCTTTTTTTGGAATGTAATGCTTTTTTTTTCTTTTATTCTAATTAAAATACTGTTTAAATTCCAGAACCTAAGCAGCCACCGGTGTTTGATCAGCATCTTACTCCAGTAACAGCCAGTGAGGGAGAATTTGTGCAGCTCACCTGCCACGTTTGGGGATCTGAGCCAATTAGGATCCAGTGGCTGAAGGCTGGCAGGGAAATAAAGCCATCAGACAATTGCAGCTTCAGCTTTGCTAATGGAACAGCTGTGCTGGAGCTCAAGAATGTGTCTAAAGCAGATTCAGGAGATTATGTGTGTAAAGCTTCAAATGTGGCTGGCAGTGATACTTCCAAATCTAAAGTGACCATTAAAGGTACAGACACCTTAAAAAGTGCTTTTCAAATCAAGCCAACAATTACTTATAATTTAATTAAGAATGGAATTTGATTTTTTTTAAACATCCTTCTTTTAAGCTCCTAATCCTTATTTTATATAGGGGAAATGTATATTATGATTTTAAGGTAACTGTAATAATGAAACACTAACATTTTTCAGACAAACCAGCTGCAGTCCCAGCGGCGAAGAAAGTAGCTGTAGATGGAAAACTTTTCTTCGTATCGGAACCTCAGAGTATCAGAGTTGTAGAAAGTAAGTTGTTTGTGAAAAGTATATGTTTTCCTCTCTTGAACCTTTTACTATTGTTTAGCTTTAGAAAGAACTGCTTTTGGAAATAAAATTTTTATTCATTTGTTTTCATTACATCTTAGAAACCACTGCAACATTCATTGCAAAAGTTGGTGGTGATCCCATCCCAAACGTTAAATGGACAAAAGGGAAATGGAGACAACTGAACCAAGGAGGTCGCATTTTTATCCACCAGAAAGGCGATGAAGCAAAACTGGAAATTAGAGACACCACAAAAACAGATTCTGGCTTATACAGATGCGTCGCCTTTAACAAACATGGCGAAATTGAAAGTAATGTTAACCTACAGGTGGATGAAAGGAAGAAACAAGAAAAAATTGAAGGAGATCTTAGAGCAATGCTGAAAAAGTAAGTTTACTAAAAAAAACATTTAATACCTGTTTGTCCTGGTAAAATAGGCATTCAGGTACGGCAATTTTCATTTAACAAAAGGGAGCTCTCGATAGGCATGGGCCATCCCCACCAAGATTCATATATTTTTTAAAAAGACAGATAAGCAAATGCACCACGTGGTTGGAAGTTAGTGGATCATTATGATCAACTTCTGAATAATCACAAGAAATTTTTAAGAACGAGGTGAATTTTTGTTAAGATTTTAAACAAAAGGAAGTGGCCTACAAGGAAGTCTGAGTATTGGTATATGTGTATGTGTGTCTTGGTATGAAAGTTTTGTTTCCAGCTATGATTTTTGATGCCATGATCAACTATTTGAAGCATATTCCATAATTACCAATAATTTCAATATAATTATGGTTCAATATAATTATTGAATTAATTATTGACTTAATCAATTTTTAATCTCCAGTCATCTTTCTTATGGCATGTTATTTATCCCTTACTAATGTCTTCCATTATTATTGTTATTTTTCCTTACATTATTGTTTTTCAGTAGTTCTCTGGCTGAAAAGTTTTCAGAAATCCTTCTATTATCCTTTTATAAATCCTAAGATCAAATTTCTATACTTTGTAACACTGGTCCAATCTTAACCCACTCCATTTCCAAATCCACATTTTTTATTCTTTCATAGTTTATCTGGTAAAATTAATTTTTCTCAAGTAATCCTTTAGGAAAATTTAAAAACTTAATGAGATTTGTAATCTCTAAATGATGATAGACAATTCAAAATAAATAGAAGATAGGTGATTTATGTTTGTTTCTTTTCTTATTTAGGACTCCAATCTTAAAGAAAGGATCTGGAGAAGAAGAGGAAATTGATATCATGGAACTTCTCAAAAATGTTGATCCTAAAGAGTATGAAAAATATGCCCGCATGTATGGGATCACTGACTTCCGGGGGCTTCTTCAAGCATTTGAACTGCTAAAACAGAGTCAAGAAGAAGAAACACATAGAATGGTATGATCTTCTGTATATAGCATCACCATTTAAAAGTTCACAATTGAAACATCTACTATGTGCCCTTTGAATGACCAGACTGCAACAGTTGTACTAAATCATTTTGTATAACCTAAACAGCATCAGAAATGGAAGTTGAATATAATCGTGCATCTCCTAATTCAAATTTTTTTCATATGTACTACTTATCCTTTTTTTTTTTTTTCACCTCAGGAAATTGAGGAAATAGAGAAGTCAGAAAAGGAAGAAAAGGAATTTGAGGAGCTTGTCTCATTTATTCAGCAAAGGCTGTCACAGACAGAGGTGAGATTAATTATGCTGATAAGAAAGTAAAAAAATTATTATTGGGAATTTTAAGGGGTGGAGTGGCTGACTGGTTTTGATTCTTTTTTCTCCTAGCCTATCACTCTCATCAAGGATATTGAAAACCAGACAGTTTTGAAAGACAATGATGCTGTCTTTGAAATTGACATTAAAATTAATTATCCAGAAATCAAGCTCTCATGGTACAAAGGGACTGAGAAATTAGAACCCAGTGATAAATTTGAAATAAGCATTGATGGTGACCGCCATACACTCAGAGTCAAAAACTGTCAACTTAAAGAGCAGGGAAATTATAGA